>OOIL02004181.1:60606-78619 GCA_900332095.2 Cuscuta campestris | reverse complement strand
CTGAAACCCCCATCTCCAACCACCCCTCTGCAGACCATATACCTCTCATCTCAAAAAACCAACAATCATGCACCCCCTGTTACCCAAACCCTCAAGAAGAGCACCTTGAACTTGAAACCTTTCTTCACAAGGAAATTTTGGACATCTAGAAACACACAAATTTTAAATCTAATTTAAAGATGACTCCCATATCAACCAATCCAGCCACAAGTTCTCTGTTAGCTACCTCTCTGATGAAGATTTGCCCATCTCAAAAGATCCTCAATCCCTTCAGAACCACTCAATTTTGCAAGAACAAGAAGTTTTCACCACAGTTAGCAGGAGAATATCAAAAAGGTTACAAGAAAAACTTTCAGCATGCAGTTCTTTCCCAAACAGTTTTCAATGAATTGCTTATTTTGGAACATAAATGGCATAGCCTCTAAAATCTAGAGACTAGCCATCCTCATCCAGCAACACAAGGTATCTTTTGCTTTCATCACTGAACCCAAATCCTCCATCAAGAAAATCATCAAGTTCTAACTAGAACTTGGATTCACTAATTCCATCAGCACTTCTAACAACAAAATCTGGTTATTGTGGAAGGACACCTGCTTCAACTACATAAACCACTTTGAAACAGATCAAATCCTCACTGCTCACCTAACTTACCACACTTCCAACCTGGAAGTCTTCATTAGTGGCATCTATGGGAAACACGCCATTGAAGAAAGGAAAGATCTTTGGGGTTCACTCATGGCTCACAGCAAAAAAGAGAATCAGGCCTGGATTCTTGGAGGGGATTTCAACACCATCACCTCTTTAGACCACTATAAAGGCAAAAGCTCCCCCAATCTTCAAGGTATCCAAGAATTTGATCATTGCATCATGGAAAGTGGCCTCATTTCTCCCCCATTTTCAGGCAACCCCTTTACATGGACTGGTATCAGATCCTTGGGCAGAGTCTGGAAGAGGCTAGACAGGGTTTTTGTTAACAATACCTTTCTAGACAATTTCCAAGAGATTAACTTCATGCATATTTCTAGGGGAACTTTATTTTGGTCAAAGCCTCTAACCCCACCTTTAATGGTCCAAGACCATTCAGGTTCCTCAACTACTGGCCAAATCACCCTACCTTTAAAGCTCTCATAAGCAGAAACTGGGACAAATACTCTGGAGGAGGCATGATGGGTCTTATGAACAAACTGTTCAATCTTAAAAAGGAACTTCACACTTGGAACAGGACCGTCTTTGGGAATATTTTCAACAAAACAAAAGAACTTGAATCCTCAGTGCTTGAAGCAGAACTTCTTTATGATGAAAATCCCACTACTGAAAATAGAACACATTTTCATCATAAAAAAGCACTACTTATTCAAGCAACAAATAATGAGTTCTCCTACTGGAAGCAGAAAGCAAGCATCAAATGGATTAGAGAAGGAGACTATAACACCTCCTTTTTTCATTCTCTTGTTAAAGAAAGAAGGATTTCACAAAAGATTCATAAAATCAGGTCTGAGGATGGACAGTGGATTCAAGACAAAGATGACTTGCTTAAAGAAGCCAACTTCTATTTCCAGCAACTCTACTCTAAAAAGGTCAGTGAAAATACTGAGGATTTCCTCTCACACATTCCAAAACTCCTCACTGTTGATGACAACAGTCTGCTCACCCAACTCCCTAATGAGGAAGAAGTCAAAGATGCCATCTGGAATCTGGACCCCCTAAGTGCTGCAGGCCCTAATGGATTCACTGGAGAATTCTACAAAAGCTGCTGGGACATTATCAAGGAAGATGTGGTAAAAGCAGTTCAGGAATTCTTTCTAGGAATCCCTATTCCTAAAAGTTTGAATGAATGCTCCATTATCCTGATCCCTAAGAAAGATAATCCCATCACCTTTGAAGATTTCAGGCCTATTTGTCTCTCAAATTTCATAGCCAAAGTCAATACCAAAGTTATATCTCAGAGATTAAGAAACTTACTTCCTAAATTAACCTCTGAGGAACAGGGTGGCTTTGTCGTAGGAAGGTAGATCCATGACCAAATTCTGACTGCCCAGGAGATCATCCAGAACTTGGACTACAAGACAAGGGGAGGAAATATTGCCATTAAGCTGGACATGTCCAAAGCTTTTAATAGGGTATCTTAGGACTATTTACAAGCCATTCTAGGGAAATTGGGGTTTGATCATAAATTTATCAATCTGATCCTCAATAACCTAAAAGACACTACCCTCTCCATCAACATCAATGGCTACCCTTCCAAATCTTTCCAACCCAAGAGAGGGCTCAAACAAGGAGACCCACTCTCCCCTCTTCTTTTCATTTTGGCAGCTGAAGGATTTAATAGGGGTCTGAACTACAGAGTCAACACTCTAAAGATTGAACCTTTTAACATGGGGAGACACTCACAAATCATCTCTCACCTAGCTTTTTCAGATGACCTTCTGATCTTTCTTAAAGGAACAGCTCAAAATTTGGCTAGATTCTCAAAATTCCTAAAAGCTTATGAAGATGCTTCAGGGCAGACCATAAATCTTCACAAAAGTTTTTTCTACCCTCCTAAGAAAACCCAAGTGGCACAAATCAACAGAATGGGAAATTATTTGGGCATGAAGAGAGGTTTTCTACCTTTCAAATACCTGGGAACCCAAATCCACAAAGGAATTAACAGACTCAGATATTGTACTGATTTGCTTAACCACTTTGATTACAAGCTTAAAGGTTGGTACAAAAACTTTTTATCACAAGGAGGGAGAATGATTCTCATTAAGCATGTTCTTAGTTCTATCCCACTACATCTCCTTGGCTCTTCTAAACTCTCCAAGAGTGTTATCAACTACCTTCACACTAAAATGAGCAATTTTTTATGGGGGAACAAAGAAGGGAAAAATCATTATCACCGGAAGAAGTGGGCTGCCCTTTGCTACCCAAAAGAGGAAGGAGGTCTGGGTTTCACTAACCTTGAAACCTTACAAGAAGCATATGGTCTTAAGATGTTGTGGAGCTATACTCTCAATAACTCCCTCTAGGCCAGGTTTATGCACAACAGATACCCAGCAGGTCTGGAGACAACTTGCAAACCTACTGATTCTCCTAACTGGAAGAGACTCCTTTCAGCTAAAACCATTGTTGATTCCTATGAGAATAACCCCTTCTGGGATACCCACTCTGGTTTCACTATCAGGAAAGCCTATGAAGCTCTGAGAGAGAAATCCCCCACAGAAACATTCCTAAAATCTGTGTGGCATGAAAAACAGATCCCATCTATTTCTATTTTCCTTTGGAAAATCTACTACAACATCCTCCCTTTCCCTAAACAACTCACCCGGTTTGGGCAAAACCTTCCTTCTATGTGTCTTTTTTGCGGGAACAATGAAGACAATGCGAACCACACACTCAAGGATTGTGGAAGGAGAGAAACAGAAGAACATATGACAACGAAACAAAAACTCAAACCCAAATCATCCATATGATCTGGAAAAAGTTGCTGGAATGGACAATAGTAAAAGGAAAGAGGAGAATCAGCGTCACTCACTCGTCCATCCCATTCATTCCATTACCGGCAATTCACACCTTCCCCTGGACAAGCGCAAGGGAAGGGCTGATACTCAGTACACATGTTGCGGTGAAAGATCATATCATGTGTGGAGGAGCAATCCTATGCACAGGCTCAGGAAGATTCATTGGAGCAAAGTCAGCGATTATCCAAGGAACAGAAAACAATGAAGAAGGAGAATTGGCTTCTGCACTAATGGGCCTCAAATGGGCTGTTAGTATCACAACACAACCCATCAACATCCACTTAGATGCAAAAAATGCGGTGAAACGAATCACGGAGAATAATACAGCAGCTCACTCTCGCGCACGTCACGCTCTCACTAATAACTTGTTTCGATCATTCAATGTATTAGCAGAATTACCTCCATCTGTTAGAGGGGCAATTTACTGTGACCCCCTTTGTACCTTTATTCGTATCACTTAATAAAAATTTTCTTCCAAAAAAAATGTATATGTATATGTATATATGCTTATGTATATATTTCAGATATACATATAATAAATGTTATATTATTTATTTTGTGTTAATTATATGATAATTAAAGTTGACAAAATAAATTGGAAGCTTTCTTAAAGTGCCATTCGAAATTTCCTAAGTAGAATAGGAATGGAATTTGATTTCCTTCCTAAACTCTAAAAGGTACATTCCTATTAAGAATATGAATGAGGATTATGCTTCTTATAAATAGGAGATCATCCCACCCCTTTTAGATTACTAGAATTTCGGACCTAACCATAATTTAAGAGAGAAAAATTTGTTTTGTTCTCTTAATACTTTACACCAAATATTTTATATTTTAGAAATACTCAAGAGTAAAATTACTAGCATAATTTTTCTCTAGAATGCTCTTCATTGTTCGTGTGTCTCAACTGAAGGTCATATACTTTTGTGGCTAGGTCTTGGATCAATCCATCAACCTACACATATCGTTGCTTGCTCGCCAAGAAAGGTATATTTCTTAACAATAACTTATAATAATCATAAGAGGTCCTGGGTGGATCTACAATTGGACAATAAAATTTTGTTTTCCGCTGCTCTATCCAAGCGTATTACCCAACAGTGGTATCAGAGCCGACTTATGAGAATTATAAGTTTTGTAGATCTAATTGCCGTTAGGGTTTTTGATAATTGATAAAAAAAATATGTGTATATATTTTCGAAAATTATCCAAAATTCAAGAAAGTGCCAAAATATGATTCTGGACTTTATTAAATTCGAAAATATGATTTTTGAATTAAATTTTGGATTTATTTTTATTTTCGGGTTAATCGGTTAAAAACTGTTTTAACCAATTAAAATATTTCAAAAATTCGAAAATTAAATTTTATTAAATCTGAGACTTTAAAATTATGATTTAAAGACCTCCGGACATTTAAATTTAATTTTCGGAATTGATTTCCTAATTTATAAAGTATTGTTTGATTTGTAGTTAATTTGATTAATTACAAGATTAATACAAAATAAATTATGGAAAAATAATTTTAATCATTCTGAGACTTTAAAATATGATTCTAAGAGCTCTAGAAATTTAAAATTAATTTTTGGAATTTACTTTATAATTTATAAAGTATTAGTTGATTTGTGGTTAATTTGATTAATTACAAGATAAATACAAAATAAATTAAGGAAAATAATTTTAATACCTCTGAGTTGTTAAAATATTATTTTAAGTAATATGGAAAATTAAAATAAATTTTCTATTTTTATTTTCTATTTTTCTTGATTTAAATAATCTTATTCGGTATTAATAATCTTGTCACATTTTTCGTACTAAAGCTCTGTTCGTTTTTATGACAGGTTTTGATAATGCCAAACCGCTGTGATCAAGTAGAAGATTGAACACACAAGGCGAAGAACGAAGATGAGAACAAGAGTTAAAAGAAGACCAAGAACGAAGGCTGTAGTCCTAGTGTCGTTGAGTCGGTCTTTATTGTGATCAAGACCGACACAATCTTCACACCTTGGCTCTTTAGGCTAAATTCTTTTCATTGCATCTCTTACATCATAAAAATGTTTTTCAAACATGTTTAAATCTTTAAAAACACTTGGTGTTCGCCCAAACCAAAAAACCAAGCCATCCAGCGTTCGGCTTTCAAAAACCGGCGTTCGACATTCGGTTATCGGTGTTGGTTTTTGGCGTCCGAACCAACCAAGTGGTTTTCAACATTTTATGATTGGTTTTCACTCTTTGGCATGTTTAAACAGTTATCAAACAAAACACCTTGAAAACCACCTTTTGTTTTTGGTCGTTTGGCAAAAACCATGCAAAACGGCGTAAACTTGGCTAGAAGTGGTTTTTACTCAAATGACGTGGTTTTTAAAGTGTCTCACTTGCTTTCTTAGCTAAATACATCAAATAAGTGTTTTGAACACTTGTTTTTTATTTTGGAGAACTTTGGATTTTTCGATCGGTTTTTGCATCGGTTGGCTAGGCCGTGGTTAAGGGAAAAAATAATGGGTTTTTGGCTAACCACCCACCCAGCGATGGGAAGAACTTCCCATTAATGGGTAAGCGGTCCCTTAGCCAAACAAACTTCCAGAACCATGCCAAACAGCGATGGGAAGTTCTACCCATCGCTATTAAAGCCTTGGTCCAACATCAACACAAGGCAGAACGACCTTACCTAGCGATGGGGAACTTATCCCATCGATGGGAACCCAGCGATGGTAAGGCTTAACCATCGATGGGAAGGCATGACCGTTGGATGTCATTTAAGGTTGATTCTTTCCATGTTTGGAAGTCAACCTCTCACCCAGTGATGGGAAGCTTGTACCCATCGATGGGTAGGTGATCGTTGGCTTCAAAACTAAAGGAAAATTGGCTTACCAGCGATGGGTGAGTCCAAACATCGATGGGAAGCCAATATCCTGCAGATCCTCTTTTTAATCAACCCCATAAATCAAGCAAATCACCCCTTTAATGCATTGGTCCATTGGAGCCTATTTTGGCACTATAAAAAGGGGTGTTTGGGTCTGCTTTTCTCATCAATTCGCTTCACAATTCTCCTACTTTCATTGCATTCAAACAACATTCTTTTCCATAGCTTTTTAGAGCCAATTCGTGTGAAGTTTGAGTTGTTCTTGAGCGTATTTAGTTTACTCAATGTCTACCCTAAAAGAGAGTCTCGTTCTTGAGTGCATTTGTGTTCTAAGACACGTTGAGAGAAAGTATCTCTCTTGTTTGATTCGAAGGAAGGGCTGTTTCCTTCGAAGGATTTGTTGAGGTTCGTGTAACTCGAACTCTCAAGTTGTAAGGGTTTGTTAAGCACCGTTAAGCTTAACGAGATAGTAGTGTAGCTCGAGAGAGTCTCTCGGGAGGCTGGATTAGCCACAAGTTGTGGTGAACCAGGGTAAATTCGGTGTGCCTCTTACTCTTCCCTTTACATCTCTTTTAATTTTTTAATTCCTGCAATTTCTACGATCAAACGCTATTCACCCCCCCTCTAGCATTGGTCTATTATTCTAACAATTGGTATCAGAGCCTAACTCGCGTCCAAACTTAACCGTTTGAGAGTAAAGCAATCATGGGTTCTTCTTCTAGAAATCTTTATGCAGGGATCGGAGAAGGTCAATCAACTTCTAGGCCACCACTCTTTGATGGCACCAACTACTTATATTGGAAAGAGCGGATGAGAATTTATATCCCCTCAACCAACTTCCAATTGTGGTTGGTCATCAAGAATAGCGAAGAAACGCCAATGAAGAAGGTTGGTGAAAAACTTGTCCCAAAGACCGAGGACGAATTTGATGCCGAAGACATCAAAAAGGTGGAGAACTACGCCAAGGCAATCAACATGCTGTACTGCGCGGTCAACCCCGACGATTATCACAAGATCTCTTGCTGCACCACCGCCAAAGAAAAGTGGGACAAGTTGGAGGTCACATACGAAGGTACGGACCAAGTTCGGGAAGCCAAAATTGACTTCCGAACGCAGGAGTACGAAATGTTCAGGATGAAGGAAGGAGAAAAGATCGATGACATGTTCGATCGGTTCTCCAAGATCATCAACGACCTTCATGCCCTCAAGAAGACTTACGCCAACAAAGATCTCGTGAGGAAAATCCTGCTGAGTCTTACACCCGAATGGAGATCAAAGGCCGATGCAATTTACGAATCCATCGGTGTCTCCAACGTTACCATCGACGGGTTAAGAGGTAATCTCAAAACTTATGAATATACTATTCTAACCCCATCTTTTGATGAACAAAAGAAGAAAGGAATAGCGCTCAAAGCAACCAAAGAGACGGTGGAAGAAGTCTCAAGCGATGATGACAACGAGTTCGGACTCGTCATCAAGAAATTCCACAAATTTATGAAGAAGGAATTTGAGCGCAAAGGAAGAAAGCACGACGGTCCCCCGAAGTGCTATGGCTGTGGCAAGATAGGCCACATCAAGCCGAGGTGTCCAAAAGGCAAAAACGGAAAGGACAAACCTGGCTTCAAAAAGCAAAGAGCCTATATCTCATGGGGTGGCGACTCCGGCGACGAGTCAACTGATCAGGAAGAGGATGAAGTCGCCAACCTCTGTCTCATGGCACACGAAGACCACGCCGACGAAGTACAAGAGATATGTACCATTTCTTCCGACTCTTACACTTTTGAAGAGATGCAAGAAGCAGTTCGTGAGCTTTATGATGAATTTGTTAGCGCTTCTAAAACCAACAAATCATTAAAGAAACGTCTTTCAACTCTTGAAAATGATTTTGAAAAACTAGAAAAAGATAATGAAAAGTTGAAACAAGAAAATAAATTTTATGGCAAAAGAAGCGCTGACAAACCGGAAAGCTCTTCTAGTGAATGAGAATCCTGCAAAACTTAAAAAGAAAAAGTTGCAAAACTTGAGAGTACGGTTAATAAATTCAATACCCCACACAAAGATCTTAACTTACTTCTTGACACTATGCACTTTTCTAAGGAAGGATTAGGTTTTGATAAAAACAAATCTAAGGATAAAAACGTTGAGCAAACACCTAGAAAACCTCCAAAGGCTCAACATAAGAAAATTAAAAATCAGAATAATAGAAAATCTAGTCAACCTAAGGACACTAGACAACCTAGACAAAAACCTAGGAATGAAAATGTACATGATTGACAACCTAGGAAAAATTATCGAAATGAATTTGTACATAAAAATAATTTTTCAAATAGACAAAATAATGCTAGGACACCTAGAAGAGAGAATTTTCAAAAACCAATATTTTCTCAAAATAGGATGAATATGGTTAGGCCCCCTAGCAACCATTATCAACCTAGGAGGATGCACAACCCAAACGTAGTTTGTCATTATTGCAATAGGGTAGGACATATAGCTCCCGTTTGCTTTACTAGGCATAGGCATTGGACACAAAATGAATCACACTACCATTTTGCACCTAACACTCAAGGACCCAAAAAGACTTGGGTACCTCAATCTTATTAAATCATTTTTGTAGGTGTGCTTGAAGGCGTCAAGTGTACTTTGGTACCTTGATAGCGGATGCTCCA
The DNA here is from genome assembly GCA_900332095.2 of Cuscuta campestris. NCBI lineage: Eukaryota > Viridiplantae > Streptophyta > Magnoliopsida > Solanales > Convolvulaceae > Cuscuta > Cuscuta campestris. Next base: position 69,593 of record OOIL02004181.1, on the reverse strand, counting down.
AGCTCATGACTAGAGATGCATCCAAGTTCTTACAAATTAAACCCGCTAAAGGAGGAAACGTAGTCTTTGGAGATAATAACAAAGGAAAAATTATTGGCATCGGTTCGGTAGGTAAGTCCGAAGACTCTTCTATAGATAATGTCTTGCTAGTTAAAGGTTTTAAACACAATCTCTTGAGCATAAGTCAATTATGTGACAAGGGGAACCGTGTGACCTTCGATTCAAAATCATGCACGGTAGAACGCCTTAGTGACAATAAGGTCATTCTACGTGGTGATAGAATCGATAACATATATATGGTTAACTTAGACAAATCTCCTGCCGGCTTTGCTAAATGCCTCATGAGTAAAGAGGAAGACACTTGGTTATGGCACCGAAGGGTAGCTCATATGAACATGAACCTTTTGAACAAATTGGTTTCACAAGACTTAGTAATTGGCATCCCAAAACTTAAATTTGAAAAAGACACCATATGTGATGCATGTCAAAAGGGGAAGCAAGTTCGGGCTTCGTTTAAGTCTAAGAACATTGTTTCAACGTCTAGACCGCTTCAACTTTTGCACATGGATCTCTTTTGTCCTTCTAGAACAAAAAGTTTTGGTGGTAATTACTTTGCGTTTGTGATTGTCGATGACTACTCTAGGTTTACATGGACCTTGTTTCTAACTCACAAAAGTGAGGCATTTCACGTTTTCAAAAATTTTCTAAAGAAAGATCAAAATGAAAAAGAAACAACCATAGTAACCATTAGAAGCGACCTTGGGGGAGAGTTCGAACGAAATCTATTCTCAGATTTATGTGACGAACTCGGCATTGATCATAATTTCTCAGCCCCACATACACCACAAAAAATGGAGTGGTGGAACGTAAAAATAGATCTCTCGAAGAGATGGCTAGAACTATGATCAATGAGGCAAAAATCCCTAAGTATTTTTGGGCGGATGCCGTGAGTACCGCGAGCTACGTGTTAAACCGAGCCGTCATTTGACCGATACTCATGAAAACGCCTTATGAACTATACAAAGGGAGAAAGCCAAACCTTTCCCATATTCGAGTCTTTGGTTGCAAATGTTTTATTCATAGCAATGGCAAAGATAACTTAGGAAAATTTGATGCCAAGTCGGATGAAGGAATTTTTCTGGGTTATTCACTTCGTAGCAAGGCCTATAGAGTCTTTAATAAATGCACCTTGACTATTGAGGAGCCCCCTCACGTTGAAGACGATGAAGACGATGAAGAGAACACGGGAATATACACCAACACGCAGCTGCAAATTGGGGAGATGCCTCAAGCGACTAACCAAGGTGAAGAAGAAAATCAAGAGGAAGAAGAAGAACAAAAGGAACATGAAGAAGAAGCAACCGAGCTTCCCATTGCATGGAGAACGAACAAGAACCATCCGCTTCACCAGGTAATCGATAGCATCAATCGCGGGGTAAGTACTCGAAACTCACTTAGGGACACCGTAGGACACATGGCTTTCGTTTCTAAAATTGAACCTACAACCATCTCCGAAGCAAGAAACGATGAACATTGGACCTTGGCTATGCAAGAGGAGCTAAACCAATTCAAACGGAATGACGTTTGGGAATTTGTGCCAAGGCCCAATGATTGTACGATTATTGGTACGAAATGGGTGTTCCGTAACAAACTTGATGAAAATGGAATAATCACTAGAAACAAAGCTAGGCTCATAGCTAAAGGCTACAATCAAGAAGAAGGCATTGATTTCGAAGAAACTTATGCACCTGTAGCACGTTTAGAAGCTATTCGTTTACTTCTTGCTTTTGCTTCGTCTATGGATTTTAAACTTTATCAAATGGATTTTAAGAGTGCCTTCCTCAATGGTTTTATTCAAGAGGAAGTGTATGTTGACCAGCCCCCGCGGTTTGAAGACTTTGAGTTTCCCGACCATGTCTTCAAACTCAAGAAAGCGCTCTACGGTCTTAAACAAGCACCCCGTGCTTGGTACGAATGTTTGAGTAAATTTCTTTTGGATAGTGGTTTCCAAAGGGGAATGGTTGACGCTACACTTTTTATCAAGAGTAAAAACAATAACATCCTTTTGGTTCAAGTTTATGTAGACGATATTATATTCAGTGCTACTAACGAATCTTTGTGTAAGGAATTCTAAACGTTAATGACAATTGAATTCGAAATGTCAATGATGGGCGAGCTCACGTTCTTTTTGGGACTCCAAGTCAAGCAAATGAAAGATGGCACGTTCATTTGCCAAACTAAATACTGCAAGGAGCTCCAAAAACGGTTCGAAATGGACAACGCCAAGGCCATGGCCACCCCGATGAGCACGTCTGACCATCTAGACAAAGACGAGAAATGTAAGGAAGTAGAAGTCAAAAAGTATCGAGGTATGATCGGATCCCTTCTTTATCTTACCGCTAGTAGGCCGGATATCACACTTAACGGGGGTGAAACGGATCATGAAATACCTTGTTGGCACGGTTAACGTTGGACTGTGGTATCCAAAAGGCTCTTTGTGTCATCTTGTTGGTTATTCCGACTCTGACTTTGCCGGTTGCAAATTAGACCGTAAGAGTACGAGTGGGACTTGCCACTTACTTGGTAGCTCTGTAGTTTCATGGTTTAGTAAGAAACAAGTCAGTGTTGCGTTATCCACAACAGAAGCGGAATACGTTGCCTCCGGTATATGTTGTGCTCAAATCCTTTGGATGAAGCAACAACTCGTGGACTATGGCCTTAGTATCAGTCACGTTCCACTTCGGTGTGACAATACTAGCGCCATAAGCTTGACGAAGAACCCCGTTCTTCACTCAAGGACGAAACACATTGACATTAGGCAAACGTTCATTAGAGATCATGTTCTCAAAGGTATTAGCCGACGTTTTCACAAAACCATTAGAGAAAGAGTCGTTCTTCCGCATTCGTAGTGAAATCAGAATCCTTGACTCCACGATGATCTAATTTGTGCATTTTATCACTCTTTTATCTTTGCTTGAACGTTTACTAACTTGAGCGTCAGAGGGTTTTCGAACACTTTTTTGCAGGGACGGTTCGAGGTGAAGGAATCCGGAAGTCAGGGGGAACCAGCGACGGGTGGGTTATCTTTGCAGGGACGGTTTTCTTTTTTCCAGAACCCCTCTTCCCATCGATGGGTACTTTCTCCCATCGATGGGTAATTGACTCTATTTTTTAAAAAAAAATTTAACGGATTTCCAGAAACCCTTTACCCATCGATGGGTATTTTATCCCATCGCTGGGTGAATGACTTGTGTTTCAAAAATTTTTCTAGAACCTCCCCACCCATCGATGGGAACTTCCTCCCATCGCTGGGTGTTTGACACTATTTTTTTAAAGGTTTTAACAGATTTCCAGACGCCACCTTCCCATCGATGGGAGAATCCTAATATCGCTGGGAAGGCAGTCTTGTTTTCTCCTTCACTTTCCAGTGGCGACCTTCCCATCGATGGGAAGATCTACCCATCGCTGGGATGATTAGTGTGATTCAAATTTTCGGAGCCGTTGGGCACCCCATTAATTGCCCAACAGCTATATTTTTTGAATCCAAACAACCTAATCCTCTCTTCCCTATATATATTCATCATATTTGTTCATTCTAATACACCATTAACATCATAATTTCACTCCTTCATCCAAATCTACATATTTGATCTCTCTTTCTTCAAAACTGCCTCAGCAATGGCCGGTGGAAAATCCAAATCGAAGGCCTCCAAAAAGAAGGGCAACGCCGAAGCTACGACCTCACCGCCCCCACAGTTTCCCTATCTCGACGGCTCCTTCCTTGAGTTCGGGTCGGAGGAGGAACTCACCCGGTTCCTCACGCACTTCGCCAAGCGCCCGATCTATCCGCCTCGCGTGCTCCCGGAGTTGTTCCCCCAACAAAAGGGGTACCACGACCTCGACAATCAACTCAAAGAGTCGGGTTTGTGGCCCTTCGTCTCCAAGAGCCGCACCTCCTTCAATCCCGCCTATGTCTAGGCCTTCTACTCCAATCTCCGCCGGGACGAGGACACCATCCGCAGTAGCATCAATCTCTACGACATGGAGATTGATTTGCCTACCTTTGCTCGGGTCGCAGGGCTGCCCATTTGCGGTGACGACATCGCGACGTATGGTGGCGACGATTGGATCCTCAACAACGAGGCCGTCATCATCCGTGAGCTCGGGATCACCAACTTGATCCGTCATAGCGGCGCACCAACGATTCACTTAGCCCCACCGGAGAAGCGCCTCCTCCTCTACATCCTCACCCGGATCCTCTGCCCCCGGGATGGCAGCCACACCTTGCTATTCAACGAGGACTTGAAGGCGATTCATGCGATCATGCACGGCGCCTCCAACAATTGGGTGAAATTCGTCATGCTTCACATGATGGATTGCGCTTCCATCATCAACGAGCGGAGCTTGCCGTACGCCTTCCTCGTCATGGACCTCATCGTCTCCGCCGACATCCACATCGTCGGGCCAAGCACGAAGATGACAAAGCTTTGGATCATTGCCGAAAACACCTTCAAGAAGAAGTTCGGAACCTGAGACGGCGCCAGACCGAGTCGTGCCCGTGCCCGTGCCCCTGCCCCCGCTCCTGCTCGGGCCTCGTTGCAGTCCATAGCCGACACCCTAAATCGGCTAACCCTCACAGTGGACAGCATGGGGCAGTACATGGAGAGGATGGACAAGACACTTCAACGCCAACACCACGACATGAGGGCGTTCTTCCGCGGCATCAACTACATCCCGCGCCCTTCGACAGCACCATCCTTGGCCAAAACTTTGAAGGCGAGGATGAGGACGACGACATCTACGCTCCGTCTTCCTCCCCCGATGAGGCCGACTTTGAGGACGCGATGGACGGCGATCTCATGGACGTCGAGGACAACGAGGATGACGACGAGGACGACGAAGCCAACTCCTAGACTCTTTTTATTCCTCTTCCATTATGATTGTTCTTCTTTTAATTTTCATTCCGTTGTATTCCGCATTTCCCTTTTGTTTTAATGAATAAAAGTTTACTTTGAATTCTAAAGTTCACTTTTAATTCTTTTTGTTAATGTCAAAAGGGGGAAGATATAAAGGTTATACATAAATTAAGAGGGAATTTTTTTTCTCATCACAAATACTTTGTTGAAAATAAAATTGCATTTATTAAGGGGAACATTTTTTTAAGTCTCAAAATAATCCTCTTATGTATAACTTCGCCTTGTTTGCCATTATCAAAAAGGGGAAATTGTTGAAACACGGGCTTGTCACGTTTTCGTACTAAAGCCGTGTTCATTTTTATGATAGGTTTTGAACATTGAACACACAAGGCGAAGAACGAAGATGAGAAAAAGAGCTAAAAGAAGACCAAGAACGAAGACCGTAGTCTTAGTGTCGTTGAGTCGGTCTTTATTGTGATCAAGACCGACACAATCTTTACTCCTTGGCTCTTTAGGCTAAATTCTTTTTATTGCATCTCTTACATCATAAAAATGTTTTTCAAACATGTTTAAATCTTTAAAAACACTTGGTGTTCGCCCAAGCCAAAAAACCAAGCCATCCGGCGTTCGGCATTCGGTTATCGGCGTTGGTTTTTGGCGTCCGAACCAACCAAGTGTTTTTCAACATTTTATGATTTTTTCACTCTTTGGCATGTTTAAACAGTTCTCAAACAAAAACACCTTGAAAACCACCATTCATTTTTTGGTCGTTTGGCAAAAACCATGCAAAACGGCGTAAACTTGGCTATCCGTGGTTTTTACTCAAATGACGTGGTTTTTTAAAGTGTCTCACTTGATTTCTTAGCTAAATACATCAAATAAGGGTTTTGACCACTTGGTTCTTATTTTGGAGAACTTTGGATTTTTCGGTCGATTTTTGCATCGGTTGGCTAGGCCGTGGTTAAGGCAAAAACCATGGGTTTTTGGCTAACCACCCACCCAGCGACGGGAAGAACTTCCCATCGATGGGTAAGCGGTCCCTTAGCCAAACCAACTTCCAGAACCATTCCAAATAGTGATGGGAAGTTCTACCCATCGCTGTTAAAGCCTTGGTCCAACATCAACACAAGGCAAAACGACCTTACCCAGCGATGGGGAACTTATCCCATCGATGGGAACCCAGCGATGGTAAGGCTTAACCATCGATGGGAAGGCATGACCGTTGGAAGTCATTTAAGGTTGATTCTTTCCTTCTTTGGAAGTCAACCTCCCACCTAGCAATGGGAAGCTTGTACCCATCGATGGGTAGGTGACCGTTGGCTTCAAAATTGAAGGAAAATTGGCTTACCACCGATGGGTGAGTCCAAAGATTGATGGGAAGCCAATATCCTGCAGATCATCTTTTTAATCAACCCCATAAATCAAGCAAATCACCCCTTTAATGCATTGGTCCGTTGGAGCCTATTTTGGCACTATAAAAAGGGGTGTTTGGGTCTGCTTTTCTCATCAATTCGCTTCACAATTCTCCTACTTTCATTGCACTCAAACAACATTCTTTTCCATAGCTTTTTAGAGCCAATTCGTGTGAAGTTTGAGTTGTTCTTGAGCGTATTTAGTTTACTCAATATCTACCCTAAAAGAGAGTCTCGTTCTTGAGTGCATTTGTGTTTTAAGACACGTTGAGAGAAAGTATTTCTCTCGTTTGATTCGAAGGAAGGGTTGTTTCCTTCGAAGGATTCGTTCAGGTTTGTGTGACGCGAACTCTCAAGTTGTAAGGGTTTGTTAAGCACCGTTAAGCAAACGAGATAGTAGTGTAGCTCGAGAGAGTCTCTCGGGAGGCTGGATTAGCCACAAGTTGTGGTGAACCAGGGTAAATTCGGTGTGCCTCTTACTCTTCTCTTTACATCTCTTTTAATTTTTTAATTCCTGCGATTTCTACGATCAAACGCTATTCACCCCTCTCTAGCGTTGGTCTATTATTCTAACACATATGATTTTCAGACTGCACAAAATTTTAAATTATGGAAATTTAATATTTGGTATTAATATAATAATATTCTAAGAGTACTTATTTTTGGAACAATTATGCTACACGAAAATAATTTTAGAAATTGTGTTTTGGATTACCAAATAATAAATGGAAAGTACCGAAAATAAATTTAAGTAAAATCTGGAAAATTTTGTTTTCAGATTGTACATGAGTCAAAAACTTTATTTCTGGAAAATATTGATTTTTGGAATATTTGGAATATTCTAAATTAATTTTGGTAACAAATTACAAGATACCAAAAATAAAATTTATTTAATTCTGGAAATTTGATTTTCAGAACAATACGGACCCAAAGTGAATATTTTGGAAAATATTAATTTTTGGAAACTCGGAATTAATTTTTGGAAAATAGAAGTCCAATTTTGGGTATTTGAATAAAGAATTTCAAAAATAAATTTTATAAATTCTGGAAATTTTATTTTTAGACTTATAAAATCATAATACACATTCTGGTGTTTATTTATTAATTTTCAAAAGGTATAAGTATTTATTTGGAATTAAAATCCCAATTTCAAAATTAATGCCTATATTTATGATAATTAACTATTTTAAAATTCAGGATAATTCCAAATTAAATTTTGGATATTCTGGAGTTTTAAAATAAATTTAAATAAAATTATTTGATAATTTTTTAGGCTTGTAGTTTATTTTTCTTATTTTTCTTATGCATGTGATGTATGAATGTATGCATGGTGCGTGGTTGTGGCTTAGAATCATTGGTTTTTAAATACGGTCTGCGTGTCGTGCCTCATATATGAATTCTGGTTGTAAATCTCTTTTTAAACCTCATACCCCTTGCTTACAAAGCAAGGATTCTTTTCTCTCGATTAAACAAAGAAGTCCATGAAGAAGCAATGAAGATGATGGAGCCAAGAAGAAGGGGACACTAACAAGTAAGGGCTGAACTTGAAGACTAAAGCATTCTTAAAGAAAGAAGGTGAAGCTGGAGATAGAGATCTCAAGTGAAGGCTTTATCATTAGTTGTTTAGGAGGCCACAACCATGTCACGTTTTATTCATTATACATGTTTGTAAATATGTTTGTATGATATTCGCTAAAGTATGTGCGCGACACATGCCATAGGTGAAATCACGTTTAAAATCCCTCGTAATATTAAGTTTGTGCCTTCCGACGCCGACTCACTCGTCGATAACAGTTTCGACCAGTCAACGGACACGTCAAAGTGGGACGGCTGGTTTACATTGGTATGACACAAAATCCGTAACAATGGATATTGAGTACGCCCCAGGTTGAACTTAACTAAGTTAAGATAAAAAGATGAATAACTTAGAGGCACATGGTTAGGTTAATAAATAAAATCAAATTCATCTAACCTAGAGTTGTAAAATGTTAAAATTGGAAATAGTTCCTACCTGAAATAGTTTAACTATAGGGAAAGATATAAACAACAACTATAGTTAGATGAAATAAGGATCTAGGCCCAATATAGGATTTTATTTAGAACAACCTAACAAACCAAGGATTGTAATTGGATCACAATTGGAAATAAGTTCCTACTTAATTAGTTAATTATAGGGCAAGATGCAAAACACAACTATAGTTAAATGTAATATGGACCTTGGCCCACTAAGATATCTCTTTAGGAGAAGTCTCGAATCAACAGGTTACGTACATGAGGGTAGTTGATTTGTTAAAATTGTTGGAGAGTTATTAGTTAAAGACCTAGCTAATCACTTAGATTCTTGATATTAACTATCTTGCAAACTATATGTAGATGTCTAATAAAAACCATAACCTCACTCTTTGCTCGATCCTCGACAAAGATAAGTTGACCGGCTCTAACTTCTTAGACTCGCAAAGAAACCTTGTTATCGTTCTTCGACTCGAGAAGAAAGAATATGTGCTCGAACGAGCCATCCCACCTGTCCCGGCTGCCAATGCTTCTAGAGCAATCAAGGATACTTATGAGAAGCATGTTGATGATGAAATGAGGTGGCATGTCTCATGTTGGCTAAGATGACTTCTGACCTTCAGAAACATCATGAGAGTATGAAGGCATA
>OOIL02004181.1:25810-52288 GCA_900332095.2 Cuscuta campestris | reverse complement strand
AAAACTTGAAGGAACTTTGAAGAAGTTTGGTGTTTCTCATAAAAACCTTAATGATGTTCTTGATAATTTGCAACTTACTAAACATGGCTTAGGATTTGAAAATGAACCTAATAATAAGGAAAAAGTTGAGCAACCATCTAGGAAACCTAAAGCTCAACTTAGGAATAATGAAAATCAAGAAAATAGACAACCTAGAACAATTAGGAACACTAGACTACCTAGAAAGAACACTAGGATGAACAATGATCAAGTTAGAAAACCTAGCAACTATTATCAACCTATGAGAATGCATAATCCAAATGTTGTTTGTCATTATTGCAATAGGGTAGGTCATATAGCACCCGTGTGTTTTAGTAAGCATAGGCATTACACGTATAACAAAACACACACTGTGCATAGAACTAACCGAATGAAATCCTTTCAAAAAGGATATTCGAACTCTAACCAATCCCTGCAGGAATCAACGCAAAAGAAACCATATTACTTCTTCTATTATGATGAAAAGAAGAAGATTCACATACCACTTCTGGAACCCACACAAATCAAACCGAGGTATAGACATTTGGTTTGAGTAGACTGGAACCCGCCAACCGCAAAAGGACGAGTTGGCCAAGGTAACACTTAAACACGCATGTTGGTACATGTGTGTGTGTGTGTGTTTGCGTACCATGTGTATGTGATTATGGGTGCGTGTGTTTATTAGTTTAAAAAGTCGTGTTACTAATCCTCAAGGACCCAAAAGATCAAACGGGTACCAAAATGTTTTCATTGTAGGTGTTAAAGCCAGAGGGAACAAAAGAAATCGATTTTAAGTTCCCAGGACTGAGTGTAAATCGATTTACAACCTTGAGATAATCGATTATGACTGTCCGCAGAAGTTTGGAGCAAATCCATCGCAAAACCTCAACAATCGATTTTCCAAGTCATGATAATCGATTATATGGAGCTGCAGAACTTTATTTGAAGTCAGGCGCACAACAATCGATTTACCAAAACATGACAATCGACTATTGAAGCCTGCAGGAGTTTGAGGAAAATTAGCTGGAGACATCAACAATCGATTTACAAAAAACATGTAAATCGACTATTAAAGCCTTCAGAAATTTGAGGCAAATCCTCTCCAACAATCGATTTACAACCAAGGCAGAAATCGATTATTGAAGCCTGCAGTTTCTTTGGCGGAGAATCTGAAGCCTCAGATAATCGATTTACAGGAAGTGTAAATCGATTATCAATGACGATTTTTTAAAAATCTGACCGTTGCAGAGACGTTTGGAGAGCAATTAATGCATGTTTTGAACTCCCCAACGGATCTCCAGCCCACTCCCTTATAAATTGGTGATCTCTATTCATTTTATACTCACTCAAATCATACTTTCTCCAAATATTCATCACAATTCATCATTCTTGCTCCTATTCTTCATTTTCTTTCCAAATTTCTGCAATTTTCTCTTTGCCTTGCTCTGCCCCCTACTCTTTGTTGATATGGCAGGAGGTCAAAGAAAAAGATCCCGCACCAGCAAGAACATGGCTTCCTCTTCGGCTCCTCCACCACCGGCGCACAAGTATCTCGACGGGTCGTTCCTTTGGTTCAACGACCGCGAAGAGGCGACGCGGTTCTCCGAAAAGTTTGAGCATCGGGAAATTCTCCCTCCCCGATTCTCCACAGCCCGCTTCATTCATGACTCCATTCCACGTGAGGCACGGATTATCCTCGAACGTGGAAACTTCCTCGATCTCCTCTACATCAAGAAGGTCAATTATCAACCCTTTCTTGTTCGATCTTTCTACTCGAACTTGAAAAAGGATGAGGACGGAGCTTTGATCTCTAACGTCAACGGGGTGGACATCTATTTGAATGAGGAGAACATTCAAATCCTCACCGGGCTTCGTTGGGACGGACAGGATCTCGGGCTCTACGTTGGAGAAGAAGGAGCACGGTTCAATGAGACCGCTCTCTTGGAGGAAGTGGGCATCCGACACTTCGTACCCACTCCCCAACAGCGGCGCCCTACGATTGCTTCCATGAGTCCCGTGTTTCGATTCATCTTTTATGTTTTGACACGGATTCTCAAGCCCAGGAAGTTCAATCACACCACTCTCTCCCAGGAGGACACGAAGACAATTCATGCGATGACTCACAACGCCAATCTCAATTGGTGTAAATTTGTGATGACTCACATGTTCACGGCCACCTCCGACAATCGGCCGCTCCCCTACGCCCTCCTTGTCATGGCAATTCTTGAAGAATACAACATCAAAACCGATGTTGGGCCAAAGATAAAGGGGACAAAGCATTGGGAGATTGATGAATCTTCTTTCCACTCGGGCACCGACGAGACTCCGTTTCGACAGCCTCGTCCACGCCGACAACCGAGAGCCACTGCCTCAGCCGCCACCACTTCGACCAATCCTTCTCTCGCCGAGCAAATGGCAGCCTTAACCGCCACTCTCTCTCGGATTGACACCAACGTCTCCAAAACGGCACACAACGTCAATACCTTGAGCCTTGAACTTCACGGGTATTTTGGCTTTGTCAATTACCCGTACGCTCAAATGGTCCCTTACGTTCCTCCACCGAATTTCGGAGGTGAACAAAGTGGGACTCAAAACGTTGGTAGAGATGACGAGGTGGACGATGAGGAAGAAGAAGAAGAAGAGGAAGACGAAGCTGATGATGATGATGATGGTGATGAAGATGAAGAAGAAGAAGAAGACATTGACGAAGAACAACTTCTCAATGATCTTTCCCCGGATTTCTAGAGCTCTAGCTCTACTTTCTTCTCTTCCTTATTTTATCATCTTTTAATATGCTTTCGTTATGTACTCCGCTATTTCCCTTAATTAAATTAATAAAAATCTTTATGATTTTTGTTGTTAATGTCAAAAGGGGGAAGATAAGGGCTATGCATATATTAAGGGGGAATTTTTTTCAAAAAAGATCAAAATCCTATGCATATCCCCGTCTTGTTTGCCATTATCAAAAAGGGGGAAATTGTTGGAACACACTTTGTACGATAAACTAAAGTCGTGTTCATTTCTGACAGGTTTTGATAATTGCCAAACCGCCGTGGATATGAAGAGTTTCGTTGAATAACTCAAGGCGTGAAGAATGGCTTGGAACAAGACCTAAAAGACTCAAGGACAAGATCAAGAATTGAAGACTTAGTCGAGTCGGTCTTATGTGATCAAAACCGACAATTTATTCAAGTCTCGGTTCTCAAAAAGTCAAAACAACTTTTACAAACCATAAAACATTTTTTGTGCATCAAAACAAACATTTTTTATGACTTCTTTTATTGTTAAAAATCCCTGGTCCTTGCTCAGAACCAAAACCACCTAAGTCGGCGTTCGGCGTTCGGCTTTCGGCGTTCGGTTTTCGACGTTCGGTTTTTGGCGCCCGAACCAACTCCGTGGTTTTCAATATTTTAAACCCTGTTTTTACCTCTGAGCATTTTTAAAATGTTTCCAAATAATTATTTTATAAAAACCACTTTTGTATCTTGGTCAATCGGTCTAATACGTGAAAAACGGTCTAAACCGTACGTACGTATTATACGACCTTGGAGACTTGGTTTTTACCAAACAAGTCATGTTTTCACTATTTAATACCATATACAATATTTTCCAAACCTGGTTTTTACTTTTGGAAACACTTCGTTTTTGGACCTCGGTTTTTCAAAACGGGTTTCAGCTGGCTAGACTTTAGCTGGGTGATAATCGATTATCACCTTAGTGACAATCGACTATCAGCCCCTGCAGCTTTGAACTTCCAAAGTTATGAAGCACGCAATAATCGATTATCAGCTTTGCAATAATCGATTATCAGTCTTTGCAGCCAAAACCCAGAATCTCCTGAGAGGACGAATAATCGATTATCACTTGTTGACAATCGATTATCTGGGTTACCGTTGTCCTCCAACGGATAGAATTTTAAATTTTTGGACAGAGAATATTTGGATAATCGATTATCATGCTTAGACAATCGACTATCAGCCCGTGTTCCTGAAAAATTTGTCTTCATCCTGTTGGAAATTCTAGCAACGGATTTATCCCATTTTGGGCTATAAAATGGCACCCAAATCCTCTCTTTTAACACACAATTCTTCAACATTTCAGTATTGTGTATGTTACGTTGTTGAATATTGTAGTTGTTCGGATCCATTTATATTATATTTTTTATATTATATTTTTATGTTTGTTTGTAATGAATTGTATAACTTAATAGTATGTTAATTTTATTTATTTGTTTGCATTTCTCAGAATGAGTGACTTTCACGAAAATCGAGATTGGATGTATAAAAGACTTGATAGCTCAGGTTTTATAAATACAGACTGGGTTGACAAAGTTAGACAATTCATTGAGTTTTGTGAGTCAAATCCAAAAGTAGACAGATTCAACGGGCAGATGCGTTGTCCTTGTAAGATTTGTAAGATAAAATATTTTAAAGATATCGAGAACATTAAGCTTCATGTACTGAGAAAATGTTTCACTCCTAAATATTTTGATTGGGTTTGCCACGGGGAGGAACATGGTGACTATACAAGCCATGATCGGCGCCGTAAATCTGCTCGTACCTTTGTTGAAACCGAAAGGGCAGAATACATGAATATGGTGATTGATGCTGCGGGGCCTTCCTTTAATCCTAACGTTCCAGTTCAGGAGGAACCAAATGCTAGTGACAAATTTTTTTTTGACATGCTAAAAGCCGCTGATACCGACTTATGGAAAGGTTGCACTAAAATGTCCCAACTCTCGATGATAGTGAGAATGAAGAAAGTGATGATGTTGAGATATTAATTACTACTGATGAGAGCTCTAGCGAATATGTGTTCATGTCTGATGATGAATTATCATAAAATAGACTTTAATACAAAAGGTGGTTGAACAAATATATTATTGTATACATATTATTAACTGTTTTACTAATCCTTAATTACTCTTCTTTGCAGATGGCTGGTGGAGATAAGGGTAAGGGTCACGCAGAGCAAACAAAGTCCAATACTGGGAAGTGGAAAGAACTTTCTAGGTTGCGGCATGCCATCCTTGGTGGTGGTAGATCAAGCGGCACATCGGCCAGCGCATCTGCGAGTGCATCAGGTGTTAGAATAAGTGACCAACGCTAGAGGGGGGCTGAATAGCGTTTGATCATAGAAATCGCAGGAATAAAAAATTAAGAATGTGAAAAGTAAAGAGAGTAGAAAGCGTAAAGGGAGCACACCAAGATTTTTACTGGTTCACCACAACGTGTGGCTAATCCAGTCTCTCGAGAGACTCTCTCGAGCTACACTACTTCCGTTAAGCTTACGGGTGCTTAACAAACCGTTACAACCTGAGAACTCGAGTCCCACGAGCCTCAACAACACTTGCTTAGAGATACCGCACTCCAAGACTTCAACCCGAAGGAAAATACCTTTCCTTCGTACAACCAAGGGAAACAAGCTTCCCTTAACATGTATACAACACTAAAAACTCAAGAACAAGACTCTCTTTAAGAGTAGATGATGAGTAAAATAAGTACGCTCAAGAACAACTCAAACTTCACACAAATTGGCTCTAGAAAGCTATGGAAAATGATGTTGTTTGAATTCAATGATAATATGAATAATGTGAAGTGAATTGATGAGAAAAGCATACCCAAACACCCCTTTTTATAGTGCCAAAATAGGCTCTAACGGACAAATACATTAAAGGGGTGATTGGTTATATTTATGGGATTGAATAAATTTGGGATCTGCAGGATATTGGCTTCCCATCGATGTTTAGACTCAACCATCGCTGGTAAGCCAATTTTCCTTTAGTTTTGAAGCTGACGGTCACCTACCCATCGATGGGTTCAAGATTCCCATCGCTGGGTGGGAGGTTGACTTCCAAACAAGGAAAGAATCAACCTTAAATGACTTCCAACGGTCATGCCTTCCCATGGCTGGGTAATATCCTCCCATCGCTGGGTGAGGACATTCTGCCTTGTGATTATATTGGACCAAGGCTTGAACAGCGATGGGTAGAGTTTCCCATCGCTGTTTGGCATGGTTCTGGAATTCAATTGGGTTGAAGGCTGCTTACCCATCGCTGGGTAATATCTCCCATCGCTGGGTGGCATGATTCTAGAATCCCGGGATCAATTACTCATAGATGGGTGATATCTACCATCGGTGGGTAGATGGCTAGCCCAGAACCATGGCCTAGCTGACCAGAGCTGAAACCCGACCGAAAAATGCAAAGTTCTCCAAAGTGAAATTAAGTATTTAAAACACTTATTTAACGTATTGTGATGTCAAAACAAACTTTTTAAGTTGAAAACCACGTTGTTAAGGTAAAAGCCATGGTTGACCAAGTCAACGCCGTACACGGGTGGTTTTTACCAAAAGACAAAACCGAAAGGTGGTTTTCATGATGTTTTGATTGGAGAACCATTTAAATTCATTCAAAAACAATTTCCAAACAAAAAGACTCGAAACCACTTCATTTAAGTAAAAACCGCGGCTAGCCATGTTTATGCCGTTTCGCATGGTTTTTATCAAACGACAAAAAACGAAAGGTGGTTTTTGAAGTTTTTTTAATGGAAAACTATTTAAATGTGCCCAGAAGTAAAAACAAATCATAAAATGTTGAAAACCACTTGGTTGGTTCGGACACCAAAAACCAACGCCGAAAACTGAATGCTGAACGCCGGTTTCTGAAAGCCGAATGCCGGATGGCTTGGTTTTTGTTTGGGCGACCACCAAGTGTTTTTAATGTTTTAAACATGTTTGAAAAACATTTTTATGATGTGTGAAATGCAATGAAAATAATTTTAGCCTAAAGAGCCAAAGTGTAAAGCTTGGGTCGGTCTTGATCACATTGTGACCGACTCAACGACGCTAAAGACTACGGTCTTCGTTCTTGGTCTCTTTTAGCTCTTGTTCTCTTGCTTTATTCTTATATTTATTTCTCTCCTTGTTTATTCAACAACTTGTCTCGTTCACGGCAGTTTGGCATTATCAAAACCTATCATAAAAACGAACTCGGCTTTAGTACAAAAACGTGATAAACCCGTGTTTCAACAATTTCCCCCTTTTTGATAATGGCAAACAAGACGGGGTTATGCATAGGAGGATTGATTTGAGACTTAAAAAATGTTCCCCCTTAATAAATGCAATTTTCTTTTCAACAAAGTTTATGTGTTGAATAAGAGTTAGTTTTAGAAAAAGTTCCCCCTCAATCTATGCATTACCTTTATATCTTCCCCCTTTTGACATTAACAAAAAGAATTAAAAGTAAACTTTTATTCATTAAAAGGGAAATGCAGAATACAACGGATAAAAATTCAATCATATTTAATAAGGAGAAAATAAAGAAGAGGTCGTGGAGTCGGTGTTGGACTTCTTCTTTGAAGCCTCGGTTTTGGTCCTCAACTTTCCGCCGGCCATCGTTGAAGCGTTTAGAAATTGAGTAGAGGCTTAAAGTATGCACAATGAATGTAAATTGTGTGTTAAAAATGACCAAGGATGGTTAATATTTATAGGAAAAGAGAATTTGGGCCCTTGGTGTTCAACAATATGGCTGTTGGGCATTGAATGAGGTGCCCAACGGCTATGATTTTTGAATTGCAACAGGCTTCCCAGCGATGGTAAGGTTCTCCCATCCATGGGAAGACAGCTACTGGAAATCCGTTAAAAAAATTTTTTAAAAAAAGTGTCAAAAACCCAACGATGGGAAGAAGTTCCCATCGATGGGAAGAGGGCTGCTCGTTAGAAAATACTTCCTTCCCAGCGATGGGATAAACAACCCATCGCTGGTTCCCCCTGAGTTCCTCACTTCGATACGTACCTGCAAAAAAGCAACACTTTGTTACCCAAAGTATGTCTATGGGTCCTTGGGGGTTAGTTAACCTTTATTGCCCACACACACCCAAAATTCGTTTCCTTACACACACACACACACACACACACGATTAGATGATCGTTTAGGAATTGCCTTGGCCAACCCATGATCTTGTGGTTGGCGGGTTCCAGTCTACTTGAACAGAGTGCCGATATCTCGGTGTGATTTGTGTTGGTTCCGGTAACAGAATGTGGACTTTCTTTTCTTTGTCAAAGTAGGAGAAATAGTAAGGTTTCTTTTGTGCATTATCCTGTGGAGATTGTTTATGATACGAATATCCTTTTCCAAAGGATTTCTTTTCGTTAGCACCAAATATGTTGTGTGTTTCATTATAGGTGAAGTGCCTATGTCTGGTAAAACACACGGGAGCTATATGTCCTACCCTATTGCAATAATGGCATACTACATTTAGGTTGAACATATGCCTAGGTTGATAATAGCTAGGGGGCCTAACCATGTTCGTCCTATTTTGAGAAAAGGATGGTTTATGCATGTTTTCAAAAGGATCATTTCTAGGTGTTCTCATAGTGTCTCTTCTATTTTGAGAAAAATTATTTTTATGCACCAAATCATTTTGATAATTTTTCTTAGGTTGTCTACCATGAACGTTTTCATTCCTAGGTTTTTGTCTAGGTTGTCTAGTGTTCTTATATTGACTAGGTTCTCTATTAACTTGATTTTTAGCTTTTTTACGTTGAGCCTTAGGAGGTTGTCTAGGTGTTTGCTCAACATTTTCTTTATCCTTAGCTTCGTTTTTATTAAAATCTATTCCTTCTTTAGAAAAGTGCATAGTGTCAAGGAGTAAATTAAGATCTTTGTGCGGAGTATTAAATTTCTTAACTGTACTCTCCAGTTTTGTGACTTGTTCTTTCAAAGCTATGCAAGTGTCACAATTTTTCTTAGAGCTCTCGGGTTTGTTGACGCTTCTTTTACCATAAAACTTATTTTTCTCTTTTAGTTTTTCGTTTTCCTTTTGAAGTTTTTCAAGGTCAGTTTCAAGATTAGAAAAACGTTTCCTTAAAGCTTTGCTGGTTTTAGAAGCGCTAACAAACTCGTCATAAAGCTCTTGGAGAGCTTCTTGCATTTCTTCAAGAGAATAAGAAACAGTAGAAGAATTATATACCTCTTGGTTTTCGTCGTTGGCGGACTCCTCTTTTTCTTGAGCTATGAGACAAAGGTTTGCTTCTTCGTCTTCCTCTTGCTCGCTTGACTCATCGCCGGAGTCGCCACCCCAAGAGATGTATGCTCTTTGCTTTTTGAAGTGACAAGCATTCCTTCCGCTTCTTGGGCATTTGTTCTTGATGTGCCCGGCTTCACCACATCCATAGCACACAGGGCCATCCTCAACCTTTTCTTTCTTCCTTAGAAGTTTGCAAAACTTCTTCATGACAAGCTTGACTTCATCATCGTCACTTGAGTCATTCATCGTTGGTTCTTTGAAGGCTTTTAATGCTATGCCTTTCCTTTGGTCATTCAAAGACAAGTTAAGTATAGTAGATTCATAAGTTTTTAAATTACCTCTTAAACCGTCGATGGTGACATTTGATGTGCCGATTGACTCATAGATGGCATCGGCCTTGGATCGCCATTCGGATGTCAAGCTCCGTAGGATCTTTCGCACAAGATCCCTGTCGGTGTGAGTCTTCTTTAATGCATGAAGATCGTTGACTATCTTGGAAAATCGGTCGAACATGTCGTCAATTTTCTCGTACTCCTTCATCCTAAACATCTCATACTCTTGGGTGAGGAAGTCGATCTTGGCTTCACGTACTTGGTCTGTCCCTTCGTACGTCACCTCGAGCTTATCCCACATCTCCTTGGCGGTTCAGCAGCAAGAGATCTTGCGGTAGTCATCAGGATTTACGGCACAATAGAGCATGTTTATTGCCTTTGCATAATTTTCGACCTTTTTGATGTCCTCGGTATCAAATTCATCTTCGGTCTTGGGGATCAACTTGTCTCCGACTTTCTTCATCAGCACCTCTTCCCTGTTTTTGATAACCAACCATAATTGCAAGTTCGTGGAACGAATATAGATTCTCATTCGTTCTTTCAAATATGTATAATTGGTTCCATCAAAAAGAGGTGGCCGTGTAGATGATTGCCCTTCACATATTCCTGCGTAGAAATTTCTAGAAGAAGAACCCATGATTGCTTTTCTCTCAAACGGTTAAGTTTGGACGCGAGTTAGGCTCTGATACCAATTGTTAGAATGAGTGACCAACGCTAGAGGGGGGGGTGAATAGCGTTTGATCGTAGAAATCGCAGGAATAAAAAATTAAGAACGTGAAAAGTAAAGAGCGTAGAAAGCGTAAAGGGAGCACACCAAGATTTATACTGGTTCACCACAACGTGTGGCTAATCCAGTCTCTTGAGAGACTCTCTCGAGCTACACTACTTCCGTTAAGCTTACGGGTGCTTAACAAACTGTTACAACCTGAGAACTCGAGTCCCACGAGCCTCAACAACACTTGCTCGGAGATACCGCACTCCAAGACTTCAACCCGAAGGAAAATACATTTCCTTCGTACAACCAAGGGAAACAAGCTTCCCTTAACGTGTATACAACACTAAACACTCAAGAACAAGACTCTCTTTAAGAGTAGATGATGAGTAAAATAAGTATGCTCAAGAACAACTCAAACTTCACACAAATTGGCTCTAGAAAGCTATGGAAAATGATGTTGTTTGAATGCAATGATAATATGAATAATGTGAAGTGAATTGATGAGAAAAGCAGACCCAAACACCCCTTTTTATAGCGCCAAAATAGGCTCTAACGGACCAATACATTAAAGGGGTGATTGGCTTGATTTATGGGATTGAATAAATTTGGGATCTGCAGGATATTAACTTCCCATCGATGTTTAGACTCAACCATCGCTAGTAAGCCAATTTTCCTTTAGTTTTGAAGCCAACGGTCACCTACCCATCGATGGGTACAAGCTTCCCATCGCTGGGTGGGAGGTTGACTTCCAAACAAGGAAAGAATCAACCTTAAATGACTTCCAACGGTCATGCCTTCCCATGGCTGGGTAATATCCTCCCATCGCTGGGTGAGGACATTCTGCCTTGTGATTATATTGGACCAAGGCTTGAACAACGATGGGTAGAGTTTCCCATTGCTGTTTGGCATGGTTCTGGAATTCAATTGGGTTGAAGGCTTCTTACCCATCGCTGGGTAATATCTCCCATCGCTGGGTGGCATGATTCTGGAATCTCGGGATCACTTACCCATGGATGGGTGATATCTACAATCGCTGGGTAGATGGCTAGCCCAGAACCATGGCCTAGCTGACCGGAGCTGAAACTTGACCGAAAAATGCAAAGTTCTCCAAAGTAAAAACTAAGTATTTAAAACAATTATTTAACGTATTGTGATGTCAAAACAAGCTTTGTAAGTTGAAAACCACGTCGTTAAGGTAAAAACCACGGTTGACCAAGTCAACGCCGTACACGGGTGGTTTTTACCAAAAGACAAAACCGAAAGGTGGTTTTCATGATGTTTTGATTGGAGAACCATTTTAATGCATTCAAAAACAATTCCCAAACAAAAAGACTCGAAACCACTTCATTTAACTAAAAACCGCGGCTAGCCAAGTTTATGCCGTTTTTGCATGGTTTTTATCAAACGACAAAAACGAAAGGTGGTTTTTGAAGTGTTTTTGATGGAAAACTATTTAAATGTGCCCAGAAGTAAAAACCAATCATAAAATTTTGAAAACCACTTGGTTGGTTCGGACGCCAAAACCCAACACCGAAAACTGAATGCTGAACGCCGGTTTCTGAAAGCCGAACGCCAGATGGCTTGGTTTTTGGTTTGGGCGACTGTGGACTTTTACAAACTGATACGACTGTGGACTTTTACTAGAGAGAGTTTCAGGTAAAATTTGGTTAGATACAAATATCAAATGTATGCTTTGTATATTTTGTATTTAATTTAAGATATTTTCTAGCATGTCCGGTCTAACTTCTTTTTTTAAATTTAGAAACATGCCACTTATAGGAATGAGAAGAAAGGAACAGATGATATCGTTATGTTCCGTGCTTGGCGATCGAAGGCTAGAAGACGATACACCGATTGGCTCTCATCTATTAGGAATGAGAAGAAAGGAACAGAGAAGGTGCAGCCACTTATACCGCAATTGTGGAAGGAGGTATTTCTAAATATCTTTTGAATTGATAAGTTATGTTATACTTAGCATCAAATTGTGTGTATATATTTGTATTCTTGTATCTATATGTTGTTAAACAGTATTGGAAGTCACCAAAGTTCTTGGCATCCTCCAAGCAAAACAAGAAAAATTGGCGTGGCGGTGATGAGAATGCCCCTGCTAGCGCCACACGTCCATTGTCTTTTCGCGAGAGTCAAGCGCACCTTGTAAGTATTGTTAGTAACAAAAATTATATTTAAATGTTCTAAGTGACGTATTTTCACTTATTTATATATTTAAATTTTTTATGGTAAAAGTGGAAAGGCTTCTGACTTGTACTCTTCGTACACACACACATACGAAGAAACATGATGGGAAGACCTACGTCAATAAGAAGGCAGAAGAATATATATAATGTATATATAAATGATTAGTTTTCGTTGGATTCAATTGAATGTGAATTCATACTGCTAATTTTATTTTGCTTTTTATGTTACAAAGTATATATACATGTGTGTTTTGTGTATTGCAGCAAAACTACGTAGCCATGCAGGAGGCAGTTCGTGAAGAAGGCTTAAATGTGACACCTCACGAGATTTTTCTATCTACAGTCGGAGGACATGATGCCAAGAATCGTGTTCATGGTGTTGGAGATCTCGCACGGAGCCTACCACGAATGCATGCAAGTGAGGCAAGACGTGCTAGCACCAGCTCTATGTGGGACCCTCGAGATGATGAGATTCAGAGGTTGAGAGAAGAGCTAGATGAAATTAGAACTTCCCAAGCGCGTGAATTATTGTCGATTAGAGAACAGATGACCCGACTTTATGGAGGAGTTTTCCCACATGGAAATGGAGATGGCGGTGGAGATGGAGGAGGGGCGGGGTTTGCAGGGGCTTGTTGAGTGCTTTATTAGATTTGAAGAACAATATATTAAACTTAAGTTTTATGGTTATGTAAGTGGAGTTAGATTTGATTGTTATGTTGAATTTTTATAAATATTATTTGAAATTTAATTGTACATTGGTGACTTGAATATTCTTGGTTGTTTGGTAATCTTCATTTCAAGTAATTGTTGTTGTTTGATGCTGGGATTTCTGAGCTTTGCTATGGATGTGTGCAAAATTGGAAAAACAGCAGCTTCCTGGTTGTGACTTGTCAAATTGGCGACGGAATGTCATTTCCGTCGCTATATGGTCAAAATGCATATTCCGTCGCTATTTCTGTTGTTAAGCTTAGCGAAGGAAACTTTCCGTCGCCATTTGAGCAGTTTTTTTTGTAGTGACTGCCTAACTCCAACAGCTTGACATCCAATACATCACGTATCCAGTGATACCTCACATCGATGTGTTTTGAGCGTGAATGGAAAGTTTGATTCTTAGCAAGATGTAAAGCACTTTGTTATCACAAAGTAGTTTATACCTCTCTTGTGTAAAGCCAAGTTCTCTTAAGAATCTCTTGAACCACAGCATTTCCTTGCACGCTTCAGTAATTGCAATAAACTCTGCCTCTGTAGTGGACAAGGCAACAAACTTTTGCAATCTGGACTGCCAAGAAATAGTACCTCCCGCAAGCTTAATCAAATAACCTGAAGTAGATCTTCTAGAATCAACATCTCCAGCCATATCAGAATCACAATAACCAACAAGTAAAGGTTTCTCCCCACCAAAACAAAGTTTCACAGTAGAAGTACCCTTAAGATACCTCAAAATCCATTTTACCGCATTCCAATGCTCTCTACCTAGATTGGAAAGAAATCTACTAACAACGCCAACAGCATGTGCAATATCAAGTCTTGTACATACCATGGCATACATCATACTACCCATCGCAGATGCATATGGAACGTTCATCATATCAAGCTTCTCGGCCTCGCAAGATGGACTCTGATTCTTGCTCAGTTTGAAATGAGTAGCCAAAGGAGTGCTCACTGATTTTGCAGCCTTCATATTAAATCTGTCCAACACCTTGTCAATATATTTTTGTTGAGAAAGCCAAAGCTTCTTCTATTTTCTATCACGCGCAATACTTATACCAAGTATTTGCTTAGCTGGTCCAAGGTCTTTCATGGCAAATGAGTTGCATAATTGCTTTTTCAACCTGTCAATCTCGGAAATATCTTTCCCGACAATTAACATATCATCAACATATAACAACAAAATGATAAAATCATCACTTGCAAACCTTTTCACAAATCCACAATGATCACAAGATGTCTTCTTATAGCCTTGTTTTTTCATGATAGATTCAAACTTCTAGCTTGTACCATTGCCTTGGAGCTTGCTTCAAGCCATAAAGGCTTTTCTTTAGCCGACACACATGGTCTTCCTTACCTTTCACCTTGAACCCTTTGGGTTGCTCCATATATATTTCTTCCTTCTAATCACCATGGAGAAATGCAGTTTTTACATCCATCTGGTCAACTTCCAAATCAAGAGTAGCAGCCAAACCCAGCACTGTTCTTATGGATGTCATCCTCACTACAAGTGAGAAAACTTCATCAAAGTCAATCCCTTTTCTCTGATTGAACCCTTTCACCACTAATCTGGCTTTATATCTCAGAGATGAAAAATTTTCTTCATGTTTCAACCTGCAAACCCATCGGTTCTTGAGAGCTTTCTTGCCCTTAGGCAACTTCACTACATCAAAAGTGTGGTTTTCATGTAGTGATTCGATTTCATCTTCCATGGCGTGAAACCATTCATCTTTATCTTCACACTCCATGGGTTCTTGAAAATTCTCCGGTTCTCCCCCATCAGTCAAGGTCACATATTCATTTGGAGAATATGTAGAGGATGGATGTCTCTCCCTGGTAGATCTTCTAAGGGGGACTTGAGGTGGATCTACAACCTCATCTTGAGGTTCCTCTGATTGCATTTCACCATTTACACTGGGAACATGTAGCTCATCTCCATGTGGTTGACCAGCATCCGTATCAACATTTTCAAGCAGTATCTCAGGTTCTAGAGTAGCTCTAACCGGTTCTACATCAATAAGCTCATAGCTATCTATGGGATTTGCTCTCCTCGCGTTATCAATATCTTCAATGGTTTGGTTTTTCATGAATACCACATCACGGCTTCTAACCAATTTCTTCTCCACTGGATCATACAATCTGTAACCAAATTCATCACCACCATAGCCAAGAAATAAACACTATCTGGTCTTTGCATCAAGCTTTGACCTCTCATCTTTTAGAACATGCACAAATGCCTTGCAGCCGAACATCCTCAAGTGGTCATAGGAAATATTCTTTCCAAACCTCTATCAGGGACATCACCATCAAGGACAACAACGGGGCTAAGATTAATCACATGTGCCACAGTGTACAACGCCTCTCCCTAGAACATTCGAGCTGAGGTAGCTTAGCTTCAGAAAGCAAGCCTCTAACTCTCTCAAGTAATATTCTGTTCATTCTTTCTGCCACGCCATTCAACTGAGGAGTCTTTGGAGGGGTCTTCTCATGTCTAATACCATGCTTCCTACAATACTCATCAAAAGGTCCACTATACTCTCCCCCGTTGTCAGAACGGACACACTTCAGTTTCCTTCCACATTGTCTCTCAACTAATGCATGCAATTCTTTAAACTTATCAAGGACTTGATCTTTGGTCTTCAAAGCATAGGATAGACCCAAAGTTTCCTGGAATGATCATCAATGAATGTCACGAAGTAATAAGCACCACCCCATGATCTCACCTTCAAAGGTCCACACACATCAGAATGTACCAACTCAAGTAACTCAGCACGTCTCGAAGAAGGATGCTTCTTGAAGGATATTCTGCTTTGTTTTCCTGCCAAGAAGTGATAACACTTCTCCAATTCTGCATTCTTCAAACCAGGCAGTACATCTTTCTTAGCCAAAAGATTCAACCCCTTCTCACTAATATGACTGAGCCTACGATGCCACAAATGTGATGCTTTTGAACTTTCTATAACATTCACATCACGAGAGAGCACACTTTCCAATCGATACAGCTTGGACTCCTTTTTGCCACGAGCCACTACCAGATTTCCCCTTTTAAGCTTCCATTTTCCACCACCAAAATGGTTTTCATAACCTTCATCATCAAGTCTATGAACAGAAATAAGATTCAAGCGAACATCAGGAGCATACCTAACATCTTTTAGGAGCAACTTAGTACCCATCTGAGTCACTAAGCAGACATCTCCAATACCAACAACCTCTACAACTGCATCATTGCCCATTTTCAATTTGCCAAAACTGCCAGCCTTTAAGGATGTGAAGAATTTCTTCCTTGGAGTCACATGCAACATAGCACCACTATCAATAACCCAGCTCTGGTCATCTAACACTGCATTAACCACATCTGCATCGGTGACAAAGATCAAATCATCAACAAGATCAGCAGTAGAAACACGGTCAGCACCTTCATCCTTTTTCTCATTCTTGCCTTTAGGCTTGTTATCTCTTTTTCACTTGAAGCAATTTTTCTTGATGTGTCCTGTATTGTGACAATAATGATACTCAACATTCTTATATCTGGACTTGGACTTGCTTCTGGATTTCCCTCTGCCTCTTTGATCTCGGTTAGCATTCCTCCCCATATGTTCTGCAACTAACACCTCTGATTGAGATGAAGAACCTTGCACCTTCCTTCTCATCTCCTCATTAAGCATAGCTGGTTTATAGTTTGCAAGGATACAATACCATCCGGGGCAGAATTGATAATTGAGACCCTAAATATCTCCCCAGATTCAGGCAAAGTGTTTAGCAACCAAAGAGCAGCTAGTTCATCCTCAAGCTTTATACCAACACCAGATAACTCATCTAAAATACCATGAAATGCATTCAAGTGATCCAACAAAGGAGTTGTTTCTTTATAAGACAAGTTCATCAAAGACTTCAACAAGTACAACTTGTTAGACTAAATTCCATAATTGGTCCTTTATAACAGGGGGGTTTCTCAGTTTAGTCCTCTATTATCAGATATTACACCAGTGGTCCTTCTTTTATGTGTATCTTTCCACAAATAGTCCCTTTTTTGATCTTCTATCATGTTGGGGTTAATTTGAGGGCTAAAAGTGTAATTTCGCAATGATAATATATATTTTTTGTCATACACAATTCCAAAGGCTATTCCGTTTCCATCATTTGTGAATTACAGTCGCTTTCTACTACAACCATAGTCTACAAATGTGGTCTTTCGTCGGAATCCTAGCCCACAATCATAGTCATTATTTTTATGTTATCCGCTTAACCAATATCAGAATATGTCACTAAACATAATGTTGACGTCAAATTATACTTTTAGCCTTTAAATTAATATCAACATGCCAGAAGATCAAAAAAAGGACCATTTGTGGAAAGGCACCCTTAAACAAAGGAGTACGGGGGTAATATTTGATAATAGAGGACTAAATATGGAAACCCCCCTGTTATAAAGGACCAATTATAGAATTTACTCAACTTGTTATTACCAGATTTGGATGCATACATGGACTCGAGTTTCTCCCAAAGTGACCTGAAATGTGTTTCATTTGCAATCAGACCATAAACATTATCACCCACATATTGTCTAATAAAGCTACAAACTTGTCAGTGATCACGCTTCCATTCCTCTTCAGATTTTGATGCTGGCTTCTCAATAGAAAAAAACAGGCAAATCCATATCTTTCACATACAAGAGGTCTTCCATTTTTCCTTTCCATATATGATAATTTGTGCCATCCAAACTAATCATCCGTCTTGTATTTGTCTCCATCACTCAAACAAGAATATAGCACAACAACACTATAGTAACTGAACACAAAGCTGCGATACCACTCTAATGGGAATTAAGAAGAGAATACAACCACACCAAAAACTAATTCCCCACTTGCAAGAGTAAGAGGATCAAAAACAGCAACAAGCTAATAGCAAATAAGCACAAACAATAAAGACACGATGCACCAGAATTTTTACGTGGAAAACCCCTCAAATCGAGGGTAAAAACCATGGGTCACAGAGACCACCAAGCAAGCTCCAATATGACCAGAAATAGGGTACAAGAGTGTCTCAAACAAGGGCTGAAATCAGTATAAAGATACTGCAAATATAATGCCACAACAAGGAGCAAACAACTAGAGAATACGCAGAAAAAACCAGAAAATACTGCCTCTGTTCAGATGCAAATATCTCTGCCTGCAGACCTTCAAATCCAAAACTGACCAGTGGAAATCAAGTTCAATGTGTCCCGAACCTGCCCCTAAAATTGCAGAGCAATCGGACACTGTTTGACCCTCCAAACATCAGTCCGAAAAACGCTGCACACAGAAATCTGAAAAATGAACAGCTTCCTTCTCTCTCTCGATTTTTCTGCTCTCTCTCTCGTTTTCTACTCGCCACCCTAATTCAACCTCTTGTTAACCTCTTATTTCATCAAAGAGTGGGCTTGTGAAGAATTGGGCTTTACTTGGGCCTCCACATAAGAAGTGAGCCCAAAAGCCAACAAAGAAACCATTACAAGTGCTTGTAAATGTCTCTTCTACAAGACTACACGCCGCTTGAAAAGCTCGCCCAAGACATCAACCACTAATAAGATTACAGGTTCTTAATTAGCAAACTAAACGCTCAACGAGAAGAATTGATCTTAGATCATCTATTTGCAAATTGAACTCTCTTTTAGAGAAGAAGAAAAGATACAATATAAGCTCTGTGAACAACAAAAATTAATCTCTCAAATGTCTCAACAAGCTAAAAGCTTTAGATTTGATGCACAAATGATATGAAAAAGTTATAAAGAATGAGAGAAGTGGTTCACTCAAAACCAAAGAAAAATGCCTCAATTTATTGGCTAAAAAGGTTTGTGATCGTTGCTCATTGATTGGGAATCAATCAAACAATAAATAAGCAATATAAAAAGATTGGTCAGGATTTTCTAGGTTGACAAACGATTGTGAAAAGTTGACAATTGATTGCTGGTCACGTTTTGACATAATGGTTGACAATCGATTCACCAGAAGGTGATAGTCAATTGTTGAAAGGGTCTAGATGTTACAATAAATGCTCGTACGGATTACAATGGATAGGGGAGATGAACAGCCAAAAATAATTATATTAGATAAAATTTTGAATTTATATATAATTTATTTAGAATATTACAAAATAAACAAATCTAGAAAATAGTTTCTGGATCTTCATAAGGCCTCGCTGTACGAGGAAATTATGCACTGGACTTACTAGACTGAGTAGTAAGCCTGAGGCGAGCACACAGTGAGTAGTGGCCATGCCACTAGAGTAGCAGCGAGGACTATATGGATAGAACCAGAACACCATCTAGAATATTATGGTCTAGGGAAGAATGCAGTGAGGTCATTGTGAACAGAACCTACAAAAGATAAAAGATAAACACTGAGGAAGGGTAGCGGAGTCTGTAGAGCGGTCATTAAGGTAGTAGTACCCTCCCCTCCTACCGTACCAGAAAACATGGACATTCTCCTCCTAGAATAAAAACACTATGGTGTGTGATGATTGTATGCACCAACCACACACTATCGCATGAACTATATTCAGAATACGAGAGATGCTCCAATGTATTTTAATAGGCAAAACCAAATGTAACGTATGTATTAAGTACCCACTGATACCCATTAATATCATTGGTGGTGTAATAAGTATCCGCCACATTCTTTAATTTATTGGTTGCATATTAATGTCTCACCATTAAAATGGATGTTACACACGTTTATATTTAAGAAATTATCCCATTTAATTGGAGATTAATGGTAAGTTGACTCTGTAAAATTGGGCTAATTTTAAAAACCACATAAAATATAATAATTGAAGATTGGTTTGCTAGAACTTCTAAAATTATTGCAATTCTTTCCATATTCTTCTATTAACGAGTTAATTATGAGAATTTTCTGATTCACCCTCTACCATTTTTAGCATATAAGTTATCAAAACATTTATGTCATTTAAGAGAATTACGTCCATTAGTTAATGGTTAAAACTGTTAGTGGACCTATTGATAAACATACCCAAATTGATCCATTTAATGCATATTAAAATGCCAAATATTCCAAAAATCCCACACATGAATGAAAATTTGATAAGGGGGGTTGGGGGTCGACAACATGCCACAATTGAAAACAAGAAAAGAACAGGTAAGTGACACCACTTTTGAATCTGTCCCTTGTAAGGTATGCCTTCTTTACTAGTTGTTCAGTCGAAACTGATGTCTTTGTGTAACGCCCTACAAACTGGCCTAATAGCTAGCCAATATTTTAAATAAATAAATATAATTTATTTATTGAGACTCATTATTTTTAATAATAAATATTTAGATTTCAATCTCAATAAATGGCTTTCCAAAGCTAATGTATTTTAATTATAAAAGATGTTTTAATAACGGGTCTCTCGACATTAATTAAGTAAATAAATTAATTAATGATTCGCATGGATCCGGAAGTTGGGGAAAATAAAAGTTCTTAGAAAAATTATTTGAACATGTCATTAAGTTCGTTTTGACTATCTGATTCCGGAAACACAAATGGATCTCAATTCGGACCCGTTCGGGGAAAACCCGCGTACTATTCGGGTCAGATTTTACATAACGGAATAGAATTTATGGGAAGTAACTCCCATTCCCACTCCACACGCCACACCCTTCACCTCCCATAACTCCTCTCCCTTTAATTCGTCATTAGTAACCCAATAATTCCCCATTAATGTCCTCCATTTAAACCCCCCTCCCTTCTCTCTTCACTTCCCCATCACATTTTGTAACCTCCACTAACACACTCAACTCCCTTCTCCCTTCTCTTGTTCGGCCAAGCAGTAGCAGCCCACGGAGACGGTTCCGGTGAGTAGACGAGGAGGAAGAAGAGAAGGAGGTGTCCACGAGAAACCATTCGTTGTTCAACGTTGTCAACCGTTCGTTCATCTCGTTTCATCATTTCGTCAATCCCTTCATTTAGGGGTGAGTAGTTGTCCCCTCTAATTTTAGAACATTTATTTATAACCTATGTCGTTATATTCATAGGAATATCGTACGCAACCTACGTAGAATCTATGCATGTTCGTAGGTTAACCATCAAAAACGTTCACCACGTAAACCTATAAATATTGGCCTAGGAATCACTAGGAATATATTCAACAATGTTTGTAATATCGTTCTAAAAAGAATCAAGGTGTTAAGTTTTCAAAAGGGATCAAAACGAAGCCAAGGACAGATGACTGTCTTCAGGACGGTCGACCGCCGCTACGGACGGTGGACCGTTCCCTCGGCCATTCTGACAGTCACCACCGTGACGGTCGACCGCCGGCCGAGACGGTGGACCGTTTATGACCCAGCCCCCGACCATAGCCCATGGTCGACCGTTCCGCGGGCAGAATTTTGGGCAGTTTGTAGAACGAGCCCGAATCTGATTGTATGTTTGCATGAAATGTTAATCTTCATTATATATGTTATTTAATTGATATATTCTTGGCGTTGACCAAAGGTAAATATATCAAGCATTCATCATGTTCATTCTAGACGCATGTCCTAGGTCTATCATCATGTGCATACAACTATAGGGAGGTCAGGCTTTCGTGCGCATATTATAGTGGGCCCGTCGAGGAACCTTTGGGATCCAACGGGTTTTCATCAGGTGGGCTTTGTGTACGTACATAGTAGTCAGGTTACGACTACTACCTAGTTTTGCTAGTCCACTTGCGACATTTACGTCGAGCCCGGCTCATCACCGTTTCGGTATGATGACCGGAGTGCAGGGGTGATCCTGTCAAGTGAGGGTAAGCCAGGAGTGTCCCTGATAGTTTAAGGCTCCGTTCCGTTCAACTTATTTTTTCTGATC
Source organism: Cuscuta campestris (assembly GCA_900332095.2). NCBI lineage: Eukaryota > Viridiplantae > Streptophyta > Magnoliopsida > Solanales > Convolvulaceae > Cuscuta > Cuscuta campestris. Next base: position 30,466 of record OOIL02004181.1, on the reverse strand, counting down.
TGATCTGAATTTAATAAGTTCTGATCTGATCTGATCTGATCTTATTGGATCTGATCTGATTGGATCTCATCTGATTGGATCTCATCTGATTTCATCTGATTGGATCTGATCTGATCTGATTGGATATGATCTGGTCTAATCTTATATGATTAATTATGATTTAATTTAAAATTTCAAATCAATAATTTGATTTGACTTTATAATAACGTTTGAAAATTGTAATGATAATTTATATTATAATATAATCAATATTTTTTATTTAATGATTATTTTTTAATAAAATAAAAATAGTAAATTCATATATTAGAATAATCATTCATATTATAATGTAATAATATTTTTTATTTTATGATTATTTTTTTGTGAAATTAGAATATTAATTTAATATTTCAATAAATACTTCATATATACATTAGAATAAATATTTAATTTAAATATACATTAAAAAGTAGCAAGAAAAATATATTTTAAAAGTAGAATTAGATTGACATTGTCAATGTATTTTAAAACTAATTTTTCCGACATCTAATAATTAAGGATTACTTTCTCAGTTTTCTATTTAACCTATTTCTAAAGTTTATTTTTTTTCATTTTTAAGAACAATAATAATAATAATAATAATAATAATAATAATAATAATAGCAATAATAATAATAATACTAATAATAATAATAATAATAATAATAATAATAATAATAATAATAATAATAATAATAATAATAATCATGATGATGATGATGATGATGATAATGATGATGATGATGATGATGATGATGATGATGATGATAATAATAATAATAATAATAATAATTTTTGATGGGATCTGATTTTAATAAGTCCTGATCAGATCAGATCTGATTGGATCTGATTTGATCTGATTGGATCTGATCTGATCTGATCTGATTCGATCTGATCTGATCTGATTTTATTAAGAATAAGAAAAAATAAGTTGAACGGAACAGGGCCTAAGCCATGCATCAAGTCATATCATCATTATGTATTTTCGACTTCACATCAACATTCAACGTAGTAGAAAATCATTTTGTTATATGTAATAGTACCCCAACAGGTGCAAACTAAACAGTTAGTAAATATGTGGTTTTTCGTACGCTAAGTACAGGTATTAATATGTGTATAATCATATGGGTTATCACTCCATGTTCTTTTGTTAGATTCACTCCTCAGCTTTTGCTGAGCGTGTAGTTGTTTTTGCTACACGCAAGTAGACATGACGGTATAGGTGCCAACCCTGATGGATAGTGATGATGAGGAGATGGGCGGCGCACGGACAAGTTTAATATTTATAAACATTTAATTTAACATTTGGTCATTTATTTTTACTTACTTTGGACTGGACTTATTTATTTACTTCCGCTTTTACTCTGCATTTATATCACACACGTTTTGGGGGTAACTCCCTAGCATTTATTTCACCAATTAAACACAACCGTTTTCATAATTAATAGACATTAATGCTTTCTTCGCTACGGACGGTTCTTGGACCGCACATGTAACCCTACCAGTCCGTCAGGTCACGGGTGAACTGGGTCGTCGGAAGGCGGGTGTTACACTTTGAATTGAACTGTAATGTCGTTTGTGTAAACGATAGTATACCATACACAAATTCAAACCAAATGTAGTTTTGTTCTCATGGGTTCCTAATTTTGGTCATGGGACACGCACCTAGTTATGTGATAGTGTTTAGAGGATTAAGCCTTGAATCCTCCATTTGAAGTGACCACACATCACTCTCAATAGGTGATTCTTCTAAGAGTATCCCAATTACTCAAGTTAGACCATCATGTTTAATGTTCAAGAATCTTTAAATCATATTTATATGCTAACCTTATCATTTTCGTGAGTCACTGTCTTAAGCAGGAACGAAAGGGACTGATCGAGGGTACTGGTGCCACCCCCACAAAGACGGCGCTTCATCCTACAAGTAGGTTGTCCCATTGAACTTGGGTACCATCCAGGTTTGATTTTCCTTCATAAGACTTTCTAAGAACAAGGGCTTCAAACTTATTCCTACTACCAACTTTTCATGCAACTCATTTGTTAACCCTTTGGTTAGTCTAAATGCCAGATTATCCTTTGACTTCACATAGTCAACTGTGATAATCTCAGTGGTGAGAAGTTGTCTAATGGTTGTGTTTACAACAAATATGTCTAGACTTACCATTATACATCTTACCCTATGCACGTCCTGTTAGAATAAAAGACCAACGCTAGAGGGGGGGGGGGTGAATAGCGTTTGATCAAGAAATCGCAAGAATAAAAAATGAATAAACGAGAAGTAAAGATGCACACGGATTTTACCCTGGTTCACCACAACTTGTGGCTAATCCAGCCTTCTGAGAGACTCTCTCGAGCTACACTACTATCTCGTTAAGCTTAACGGTGCTTAACAAACCCGTAACTCTTGAGAATTCGAGTCACACGAACCTCAACGAACCTTCGAAGGAAGCAGCCCTTCCTTCGAACAACAAGAGAAATACCTTCTCTTGTCAAGTGTCTCAAAATACTAAAAACACTCAAGAACAATACTCTCTCTTAGAGTGGATAATGAGTAAACTAAGAACGCTCAAGAACACAACACAAGCTTCACAAAAATGGCTCTCAAAAGCTATGAAAAATTGAAGAATGATTTGCAATGAAAGAGTAGGAGTTGTGAAGTAATGTGATGTGTAAAACAGACCCAAACACCCCATTTTATAGTAGAAAAATAGGCTCCAACGGACCAAAGTATTTAAGGGGTGATAGGCATAATTTGTGGGATTTGATGAAATTTGGATCTGTTGAAAATCACCCAGACAGCGCTGTCCTAGGCCTGGACATCGCTGTTCTAGGCTTGCGGTTTGAAAAATGGGAAGCAACGGTCATGCCAACAGCGATGTCTAGAATCCCTACATCGCTGTTTTGGTTGTTGACTTCCAAACAAGGAAAGTTTTAGCCTTAAATTCCTTCCAACGGTCAGGTCTCTACATGGATGTTCTATACTAGAACATCGCTGTTTAGGTCTGCCTTTGGAGATGGAAGTTTGGTCTGACAGCGCTGTTGCTGGGTCAACATCGCTGTCCAAAAACTTTCTGCCAATGCACTATATTTTTGGCTTAGGTTGGACAGTGCTGTAGGGAAACCTACATCGCTGTTCCAGAAGTTTCTGGAAATCCAACCTTGGCTCAACAGCGATGTCTAGTGTCCAACATCGCTGTTGGAAGACTTAACGCCAAACCATGTTTTTAGCTACCCAAGCCAGATAGCGCTGTTGATTACCTCAACATCGTTGTTGGGCTGGTTTAGCCAGACCCATGGTTGGTTTAGTCACGCCGTTAGCCGATGTCAAAAACGCAAGTTCTCCAAAATAAAAACCAAGTTTAGAAAACATTTGTTTATTGCATTTTTCTAAGAAATAAAGTAAAACATCTTGAAAACCACGTCATTTAGTTGAAAACCACGGCTAGCCAAGTTCGCACCGTTTCGCATGGTTTTCACTAAACGACCAAAACGGAAGGTGGTTTTTGAGGCGTTTTTGTTGGAGAACTAATTAAATGTGCCCAGTAGTAAAAACCAGTCATAAAAAGTTGAAAACCACTGGGTTTGTTCGGACGCCAAAAACCAATGCCGAAAACCAAAAGCCGAACGCCGGTTTCTGAAAACCGAACGCCGGAGGGCTTGGTTTTTGGCTTGGGCGAACTCCAAGTGTTTTGAGCCAAGTTTAAAACTTAAGAAAAATATTTTTGAATATGTAAAAGAGATTTTTATGAAATGAGCCTAGAGAGCCAAGATTTGGAATTTTGTGCCGGTCTTGATCACATTAAGACCGACTCAATGCAATTCTAATTCTTCGTTCTTGATTCTTGGTTCTCTAGTCATCATGCCATGTTTCTTCCCCTTAGTTTTGCTCACTTTAGCTTTGATGTGTCGCGGCGGTTTGGCATTATCAAAACCTATCATAAAAACGAACACAGTTTAGTATGACGTAGGCGTAAACCCGTGTTCCAACAATTTCCCCCTTTTTGATAATGGCAAACAAGACGGGGATATGCATACTAAGGGATATTTTTTTTTCAAAAGTTGTGAAAAAAAAGTTCCCCCTTAATTTGTGCTTAAAAAAAATTTAGTTGGATTAAAATCAAACGGTCTCGTTTATAGAGAAGTTCCCCCTTAGTATATGCATAGCCCTTTTCTTCCCCCTTTTGACATTAACAAAAAGATAAATGAAATGATTTTATTTAATAAAGGGAAATAGCGGACTACAACGGAAGCATTAAAAAAACAGGATAATTTAAAGTAAAAGAGATAGAAATTCTAGGGGAGTCCTAGTCTTCGTCTTCGGATTCCTCCTCGTCGTCGTCGACGTCCATTTCATCACCATCAATGGCATCGTCGAACTCATCTTCATCCGGGGAGCTTGACGGGGCATAGGAGTCATCGGCTTCGTCCTCGTCACCGTACACTTGCCCAAGGAACGTGCCGTGGTACGGTGGGGGGACGTAGTTGATGCCTTGGAAGTATGAGTTCATCGCGTATCCTTGGCGTTGAACAGCCACGTCGAGCCGGTCAAGATAGCTCCCCATCCCGTCAACCTTGAGGTGGAGCCGGTTGAGGGAGTCGGCGATGGAGGCGAGGTTGGCCCGGGCCTGGGGTTCGGCT
>OOIL02004170.1:65413-239925 GCA_900332095.2 Cuscuta campestris | reverse complement strand
GATTGTTATTCATAAATGTGAGGAGCCGTTGGTGTTGGGCACTATGCAACCATAGGTCAAGGAAGAGAGTGGCATTCTATTTGAGCTTTGAGCTGGTGGTGGAGGAATCTGATTTAGGAGAGATCATGGAGGAGCAACTTAGGGATGAGCCCAAACCTCCACTTCTTGAGGCATTTCCCGATCCATCTATGACGATTAAGGGATGCTTGAGCGTAGAGTCTTCATTACATACCTTTGAGAGGCAGGAGCTTTCTAATGCTCCAACACTTGGTTTGCAGTTTCCTACTCTTTCTTTTAAGCACAAGCCTAGCGATTCTTACTTAGACTTGCATCCTCATTGGCTGGGCTTTCTATTTGAGCCAGGGGAACACTTTCACCCTCTTTTCTCAACGGATCGGGAGAGGATTTGTGCTTAATTTATCAATCTTTTACTCTCCTGAACATCACCCCCTTATTTAATACTTTTTCAAAATTAAAGGGGGTGTTTCTTGAGAAGCATTTTAAGTTCATTCTTCTTTGCAACTTCAAACCCTCTAAAGGTGTCTTCCTTGGAAAGCACCTAAAGGAGTTTCTTTTAAAAATAAAACCGTCAAGCTAATAATGTTTAAGAAGCGCTTCTTGGGAGGCAACCCAAGCTTTATTTAATTGCTTTCTTTGTACTTTTTTTTGAATAAGTGAAATTCTTAACCTTCTACTTGGAGTTTGTCATTGTGCATTTTCAATGTTTGGATCTAGGTGAGCTTAATAATGGGAAGTTGGGACAATTTGACCATGAGGGTCATTTTTGAAGATCATATTTGGCTTTTTGAGGTTTAGGGGGTTGAATGGTTGATGATGAACATCACTCTTGAACTTCATGGATCATGACAACAACACAAACTTTCCACTCGTTGTCATATGCATAGGGAGTTTACATTTCTCTACTCTTTCTCTCTATGCTTAGTTTGTGTTTGGGGACGCCCTAATGTTTTCTTTGCATATGTGTGAAAGAGTATTACTCTGTGTTTATGATAATTGAGTTGGGATGTGCTTTATTGTCTTGTTGTTGTCATGATTATGTTTTGAGTCGAGTTGCATTGTATCCCTCCCACCGTCCTATGTGCTTTAAGTGATGAATGTGTGTTGTTTACCCTCTTTGCCCCTTGTTTTTCACGTCTCTTGACACCGGGGCGGTGTCTCAATTTAAGTGTAGGGGGAGTAGTCAAGACTTTGGTCTTTGGGCTTGTGTGGTAGCTCATGTTTAGTTTATGTCATGTGGTGAATCTTGTATATGATTGTGAATGTGTGACAAGATCACTCAATAGAGCTTCTTAATTGTTCTTTGTGAATGAAATCTCTTAAGATTCACCATTTTGACCCATGAGTGTTAGAGCTACATTGTGCACACACTCACACCTTGAGGCATAAAGTGATTGAGGCACAAATACAATTCCACTCCATCTCCCATTTCCTCCATGACCATCACTTATTCATATGACCCATTCTTACCCAAAAAGAATTTTTTGTGTTGATTTTGCTTGATGAAAAGCTCTTGGTTGGAATATTTTCATTGATGTGTGTTGATTGGTTATTTGCTTTAGTTGAGACTTGATAGGCGTATGATTGCAAATGGAGGTCTTGGCTTTGTCTCATATGCTACATTGTCATGTATACATTTCCTTGGCGGGGTACTAGCTTAGTATCGCACCATTGTACAACACCAGTGGATATGCAATCTCATGCATGTATGCGTTGGTAGCATCTAATCTTGTATTGCAATGCACATTTTACCCTTTTGGGGAATAATAAAAAAATAAATTGAATAAGTGCACAATTGAAGAATGCGACATGCATGCTTTTGCTTGCATTTTTGGAGTATACCTCAATGGAGAGTCGAGTTCCAAAATGTACCTTGCTTCGCCCAAAATGCAAGAGTCATTGATGATAGTCTCGGAAAGTGGATTCCTTGAAACACGTGTCACATCTTTTTACCGACCTTGACTTTTCTTGATAGCAGGTTAGCACGTTGGATTTCTTGCCCTCACCCACTATAACTTTAGCCATCTCAATTGACCCAATTGTTACGCCTTCATGTCTCCATCCATCTCTTTTCCCTACACCCCTTTCTTATCCGTTCACCATCCATTTATCTCTTATCCTTCTCCTCCATTTAATAAAAGACCTCTTGATTGTGTTTAGAGGTCAGATTGTGAGCAATTGTCTTTGAGAGAAAATGCGATCAAAAAAGTGTTAAATTGTGAGCTCGTGTGATTTTTTTCAGCTTTCATTTCATGAAGGTTCCACCCAACCAGCGTTGTAGGTACCGGGTTGACCAGAATCATGGTCGTAGGTAGTGGTTCTGAGTCATAGATTAGACTTGAATCATGGTCGCAGGTAGTGGCTCTAAGTCTTAAAATGAGATAATGAATAATGATGAGATAGCCTTGGCCTAGAATAGGTTATTAGCAAGTGTCAGAGACGACCCATTGTAAGAACATGAATGTTGAGTTAATAAATTATGCAGCCGAAGAGTGAAGGTAAGTAACATGATGCGTGATTTGCTATGATATTGTTGGTATTATTTGATGTTCTTATGTGACACTACTTGTGCATGGAATCCTATGAACGATTATGTATGTTGAATTAATCTTATGTGTGATTTCTACTATTATATTAGAACCTCTTACTTGGTGTGAAAGCTGAGCGTGTAGTTTGTTTTACTTGCTACACGTAGGTAACAAGAATGACGAATAAGGAAACAATCCTAGAGGGCAGCGAGGATGAAGAGATGGATGAATGCTGGCTGAAGAGTTTACTTAATTAAATATTTAAGTATGAATTTAGTATATTTTTTCGAGCAAGAAACAAAAGTTGTGTTTTGAATTAAGTACTTAAGCTTCCACACTATTTTGTTAACTTCGATGGATATTTAAATATTGTTTTGAATTGAATGTTTTAAATGTTTTGAAAGTTATGGTGTTTGGGTGCCAATGTAGCGACAACCTAATCCTCTAGTCTGTGTATTCGAGTTACGCGAGTTTGAGTCTTACATATGATCTGAATAATACTTATATTAGTTTGATCCCGCTTGGATTACAATAAAGGTTTAATCCTCTATTTATAGTCTACTTTTGCTACGTACATGATATGTAAGTCGTACGCTACGTTATCAACATGATTGGTCAGACGTGCATACCCACGACCAATGGGATTGGCACTCCACTTCTATTTCCACTTCGGGGCCCAGACCTACAAATGGCGCACGCTTCCCTTGGCCCTGTTAACATGCTGACTCAGCCTTGATAGGAATTTGGCCCTTTCATTGTATTGGGCTCCAAACAACACCTACCCATTCTACTCACTCGGCCCGATACCCATCAAATGAATTAATTTATAATTGATGGTATAAATTAGGATCGAGCTCACTATTCTAAAGTGAGTCTTGGATATGGAGCTAAGTCATGGGACTAACTACGAAGTAAAAATGCCCCAAAGAGTAGTGCTTCATGATATGAGTTTTTATTTTTTTTAAAAATCTCAATTTATCCATAGGGTAGGTGGGAGCACACGTAGCTTAATTATTATTTAGAGGGGGAAACGACTGAATTGGAAGTAAAACATAGAGAATGTATTAAAATAGAGAGTAAATTCCATAATTGGTGTTAATTTAAAGGCTAAAAGCATAATTTGACATCAACATTATGTCTAGTGACGTGTTCTGATATTGGTTAAGCGAATAACACAAAAATAATGACTATGATTGTGGACTAGAATTCAAATAAAAGACCACATTTGTATACTATGGTTGTAGTAGAAAGCGACTGTAATTCACAAACGACGCAAACGGAACAGCCTTTGGAATTGTGTATGAAAAAAAAGATATATTATCATTGTGAAATTACACTTTTAGCCCTCAAATTAACACAAACATGATTGAAGATCAAAAAAAAGAGTATTTGTGGAAAGATACCCATAAATGAAGGACCACTGGGATAATATTTGATAATAAAGGACTAAATAGGGAAATCCCCCAGTTATAAAGGACCAATTATGAAATTTAATCTAAAACAGAAGACAAAATCACCCCCAATAGGTGTAAAACATAAGTTTAATATTTTTATTCCAAAATAGAAATTTGCACTATGACATTATGACACTATATAATGACATCCTACAATATTTTTTGGTACTATATATTGGTATTATTGACATTGTAACTCCTGGTTTAATTTGATGATACAAAACACGATTCTTCTATTTTGATACTTTTTCAATATTTTGTTCCTTGTTTAGTCATTTTCTTATCTGTCAATATATAGTACCAAAAATGCGGTGAGATGTTAGCATACAATGTCATAATGTCACTGTGCAAACATTTACTTTAAAATAATATGAAAATCTTATTTGAAAGATAATTATTACTCTCTCTATCTTTAATTAAATTGTCTCTTTATTATTTACAAGGTCAAACTTCATTCACTTTCTTTATTTTTTTTGTTAGTTATTTGATAAAATAATATAATAATATAATAATGTCACCACTAGTTTTGTAGATCTTTTAATTTAGTTTTTAATTATGTAAATTTTATTCTTTAATTCGACAACATATTTCATATAAAATGATTTAAAAATAATTTTAGTCAAATATCGTAAACCGAAACAAACGATTTAAATTAGGACGGAGAGAGTATGTTTTACTCATATTTGTGATAATTTCTTTTACTTAGTACTCCGTATATAAAATGCTAAAACAATTTCCAAAGCAAGCAGCCCCAAGTCAGCAATTCATTTAGGGTAAAGCTATTTGTACCCCATATTTTCTACCCCACTTTGTACCCCGTAGCTTTGCACCAACATTTTATGTTGGTGTAAAACTAATTTTTATTAATGCACCAACACTTTGTGTCCGTGTAAATTTTTGTTAATACACCAACATTTATGTCGGTGTAAACCATCAAAATATTTGTGTATAACTGCAGTATACAAATGGGGTACAATTTGTGGTGTAAGTATAGCATAACCCATTCATTTAAGCTGCTTTCCGCGTACATTGCCTGCCGTTGTCTACTTGAAGTTGTAAAACCTTAACCCTAACTCCCTAAGCTTAGCGCCACTCTAATTTGCACTCGATTCCTGTCTTCTCAACACCACCATAGTTTCAGGTGCTCTTGGTTAGGAGTCGCTGATTCGTCACCAAAACTTTTTTTGTTTTTGTTTTTGAATCGCTCCTATAAACCTTGTATGCGCTTTTGTAATTGTGTTCTTGTCTGCTTTTTCCTGTCTGGATTTGTTCCGTTTTTCAACTCTGTATTACTCTCTTCTTTACTGAAGCATAGGTTTTTGAATTGTGCCTTTAAAACATACGAATTTATTTACCTTTTCATTAGCTCGACATAAGTTCCTTGTCTGAAAGCAAATTTCCCTTTCCTTGTACAATCGCGTAACTAAACTAGAATTTTGTTTTGGGAAGATTTTTTGCATTCGTATTCAAAAGAGTTCTGGAGGATTTCAGTTTTCTAAAACCTAGATTTAATTTTGCTCCATTGTTTGATCAATATAGGTACTGTGTATGTATTTCTTAGCCCTTTTTTTTGTCTCAGATGGAAGCAGAACCGTTAACGACTGAGGCAATTGCTCTCACAGAGAAAAAAATGGACATGACGCTTGGTAGCATATTTTGCTTATTCGCAGTTCTGAATCTCTTTCCAGCTTCATTTTTCCCATTATCTTTACTTCTTCCTTATATTCTGATGTTCACAGATGATATCATCAAAATGTCGAAAAATGATTCATATAAAGTTAAAAATGGGAAGCAAAGAGTGTCAGTAAGTATATCCACATGTTTATACAATCCAGTCATTTACGGAAGCTCTTTTTCTCTTTAAATGCGATTTTTTAGGTGCAATTGTTTGTATGTATGCAGAATAAAAGCCATAAGTTTTATAATAATGGTGCTCACGATAAGTCTGACAAGTTCAAGAGGTTTATGGAAACAAAATCATCTCTTAGACAGGTATGCTAGTTAAAGGGCGTAGCCTGTGTCCTTGCTTATGTAAAATAATAGGGTGTTAATGTGAATCTTCATCTTTTTCTTTTTTTACCCATGTTGATTTTGTTTTTAAATGATTGCTGTTTAGGGAAATCTTGCCAAAAGGAGATCGAGTATTCATGACAACCAATTCCCATTGATAACTCAGGCAGCCAGAAGGGCTGCAGTTGCTCCTATTCGCAGTAGAGGCTTCAATCGAAGCAGGTCAGTGACTATGAATGTTCGGGAAAAGTTATACTTTGGATGGAACGTTAACGTTGAACAATATGTCAGCCTATCAGTCTCTAATGAGAGTTGTTAACTCACCAATTCCTTAAAGTGCTATTTCTGTGTTTCACAGGTAATATATTGCTCTTATTTGTTGACGGCCTTGACATACGTTTCTCCTTTTTACGTATTGTAAATGCATGCCATCACGGGAACTCCACATTGGCATGGGTGCATAGCATCCCGAAGTGTAAATATGCTTTTAGACATATATTGGAGTAACACTATCATGACTGGATTTGGATCCCAACAAACCACAATAACAACCCAGCATAATCCCAACTCTGTTGGGGTGTGGGGGTCAAGATTTGCACAGTGTTACCCCTGTAAAAACAGAAAGGCTGTTTCCGTTTGGCCCTAGCTGCATTGCTGCATTACTGCCCAAAACTTTACATAAAGTAAGAAGCATGTGAAGTTTAAGCTTCCATTTTGATTTAGTCCATTATGTGCCCAAAACTAAAACATTGTCAATAATAACTCTTTTATCTCCATTGGCAATGGATATGATTTATTCACAAAAGGAGTCAAAATTTGCAATTCTATTCTAGAATGTTTTGTGATGGTTTGGTACAAATCACATGAGAGAGGGATGAAATGTATAATAACATAGAAGTTTTAGAGGTGTTGCAATGTGGGAAACAGAACCTACTTTTCCTTTGTCTCTGCAGAACTGAAAGGATTAAATGGAAGTATGGAACATTAATTGTCTAGCAGAACTGACTGGATAGTACTGATTTTTCTGTGATGATTCGGTTAATTTTTGGAGATTGGAGTGTTTTCAAGAAGCCATGTCGTGCCCAGAGTTGATACACAATCACCATGAATTAGCACTTTGAGTCTAGATGTCCTTCATTTGTGTGACCTTCCTGGATGCGATTTTCTGTTGATAGAATTGTGGAGACAAGTTTTACAATGTCTCCCACCTTGATTTTGAGGCTAGCTTTCTGTTGCTCAGCAGTAATCAAGAACTGGCAAGTGTCTTGCATATATATATGTATGTCTATATATATAAGTATGTGTGTGTGTGTGTGTGTGTGTATATATATATATCAGTTTTCTATTCAATCTCAAAGTAGCAAATAATGGAATAATGGATAAGATTGCATTGTTCATATCTTTAGTTTGTCTCTAAGTTGACCGATGATGGTAAAGTGCTATTCATTTAAGTGCATTGTCTGATTCTCTGTTAGTTTGATACTCATATATATGAAAGGTGTTGGTAAGAATTCTCAAATATTCGTTTCACTAATTGTGACCTGGACTTGTCACTGATGTGAATGCAAACCAGGCATCATCAATCCCTGAAAAACTAACCTGATGATGATAAGATTCCTTTTCTTTACACACTGCTGTTTCTTGTGGTGCAGGGTTGCTGCTCAGCGGGTGCACAGCAATTTCACCAGCAAGGTTGGCTTCTTTGTTAAGGTACTAATTATTTTTCACAAGATTAGATATATTTGGCACACATGAATTTAGAAGTCTCAGCTTGCGAGTTAAATGAGTGGTTTATCCTTTGCAGCAACAGGCGCAGTACAAGCTGAAGCCTATCACAAAGCAGAAGCTTCAGACATTAGATTCATTGTTTGCAAATATGCAGGAGCAAAGAATGAAGACCTTGAGCTTGTCTCAACAACACACCTATGCTGCAAGAAGAAATGGCAGTGACGGGAAGAGCATTGTGCCACCACCTTGGGCAAGAGGCTATTTCGAGAACTGATAATCTAATGCTTCCCTCACCCTGTCCACAATGGTGTTTGTAGGGACTACTTTTTAGCAGTAGGTTTTTGGATGCTTCTGTTACCCAAATTTTATTAGGTTTAGGTTAAAACTTCAATGCCAATCAGAATTATTATTTTTTGGTTGGAATGAATTGACCATCGCATATTTAATCTAAACCTTCGTCTAAAAGAATAAGGAAGCCATGTATGTTTTTCTAAGATTTTTCACTTTAATTATTTAAATTAAAAAAAATGATGAAAATGATATGAGTTCTATAATTTTAAATAAAAATGTTTGGAGATGTCTTAAATAAAACTAAAACTCACTATTTGCTCTTAGGTGAGAAGTTTTTGAACCTAAGATATCGGAAAAGTGTCAAAATTGGTATAAAAGAAGATGAAGATATGGAAGGATATGACGATGAAGATTAAAAAAATAAAAATAATAGAGTAATCCTCTGAGACCGAAGGGGGTGGGAGCTTTAGGATGGAGCCATGATGGCTACGTTGGACCTGGATAGGGGAACTCCGCCCTCCTACGCCTTGACCGTGATGCGTGTGATCGCCATCCCGGCTGTCAAGCATGCCCCTCCCAAGTTAGTGGTTGAACGGCTACATTTTTAATTTTTTTCTTTTCATTCTATTATTTAAACACCTTCATATCTTTCAAATACTCACACCTCTTCTCTACTTCTTCATAAAACTCTTCTCATCGCCCATGTCTTACATCCTTTTTTATTATTTCACATATGGATCCAATGTATTTGCAATTCCTAGAGTGGTAAAAATATTATGGAGGAAATTACCAACAAGTAACGAGTACGACCGACCTGATTCCCGTCCCGGACAACGAGGTAGAGGACGTAACGGAAACACAACTTCCGAAAAAATCCAAGGGGAATGTTGTGCGCCACGAAGGTACGACAATTAGGGCAGCCAAGTGGACGCTTACGTAGGAGGAAGCCTTGGCCGAGCGTGGGCGAACATTTCTGATGACCCAATTAGAGGTTCATTTTTTCCCAAATAATTTTATTTATAAATTTTATATAGTTTTTAAATCCTTTTTCGTGCTGATTTTTTCCTGCTTTTTTCTACAATTAGGAACTTTTCAAAACACTCATGATTTTTGGGGTAGGTCCTGATGAACATGGAGCCCTACTATCGTGTCAACACGATGTCTTCCAAATACTCTGACTTGAATGCAAAAGCCAACAAGTTCGGCATGAAGAAACACGAGAAACAACACTCGGATTCCCGCGATGACGACTGAGTCCTCCGCCGTTGCGCCGCCTCCCTCAATGGAAGGAAGAGAAGTAGCTATTCAACGAACCTCGATGCATGCAACTATGAGCAACATCACACTATTGTTGACAAATGTACTGGATAAACTATATTCGTTACCCGGTCTGTCAACCACCACAATTGTTAATGGCTCGTTTGTTGTCTGCCAAAAATTGCAGATCTGCGGGCCGTCCTTGAATCGAGAAGAGTTTTGATAATTTTGGGTTAGGAAAAATAAAATAAAAATAATAAAATGAAAAAAAGATTAAAAAACTACTGTTTATGAAAGAAAATAAAAAGAATGTAAAAATAAAAATTAAAATAAAACTATGCTAAAAAACTAAAAATTAAAATATAAAAGTATTATAAATACCTAAAAAAAATTTACCCAAACCCGACTTATCAAGTTCAGAAGGGAGCAACTGGCGTACCTTTGATGGCATTATGAGATAAAGGCAGAAAATAATTGGATTTAGAAGTAAAACGAGGGGGTTAGGTTGGAGCGATCCTTATGGGGCCTGATCAGCCCACGAGGATGATTTGGCCACTTTATCCCTACTACCACTATCTTAGAACTCAGATCAGCTGCTTGACACGAAGATCCTGAACTGAGGGAACGGGGTAGGAAAATAATTGTCAAGACCGGAGAAGAGCAAAGCCAAGGTACATGAAAACCCAGTTGCGAGTAAGTCCCGTGCCCCTCTCGTCTGGGACCTGATCCATCCGTATCGGTGTGGAGGTGACGGCTTGAGGTCGAGAGACTTTGTGTAAAGGCCAAGGAAAGATGGGAGAGAAACGTGATGGTCATCCACTTTTGCATCTGGGACACTCGGAGCACGGCCGGGTCCTCCAATGAGGAAGTTAGTATCCAGAGAGGAGATGATGATGCACAAAGTGCCCAGCGGGCACCGGGAGGCAGGCACCGCATCAAGGGTCGATAGGAAAATTCATGATCATCCATAATGTGGGATATTCACAAAAGAATAGAGAAGTTATAGTTGAAGGTGGATACCCCTAAAGGTCGCAAGTTATTATGTGTACCAGAGGACAAAACTTTCTCACAAAGGGTCATGGCCTATCCATCCACTATGGGATTTAAGGTCTCTCCTATGAAAAGGTACAACAATGAGACTGAACCGGAAGAACATTGAAGCTGTTATTATAAAAATATGAAGCCTGTAGGAGCTAAAGTTGACCTAATTTGCCACTGCTTTTTACAAATAGTGGATAGCATGTGGTAACAAGTTCGCTGGATTCTGTTCACCCGTGGAGCAATGACAATAAGAGGGACTTAGCAGCCAACTTCATTGTGTATTTCTATGGGAGTTGCAAACCTATGAAATACTTCACCCACCTGGCTCGCGTCAGAAAGAGGAAAGGTGAGTCTTTGAGGAAATTACTTGCTAGATGGAGGAAGGAGTCAGTGGAGGTAGAAGCGGACGATACGTCCTTCATAGCGATCTTTTTGGGCAAGTTCCGTGTTTTAATAAATTAACCTTCCGCACTGATTGCAATTTTTACTCCGATGATGGTGGATTTTATTTAAAGGAACTGTTTGGATGTTTTAAATTGTTTTGAAAATATTGTATGTTTGGTTACCAGATTAGTAGAAACTCAATTCGTTAACCCATGTATTCAAGTTATGCGAGTTGGGGTGTTACATTTTGGTATCAGAGCACATGATTTTGAATTGATCTTTGGATCAAAGGTAAATGTTTTCTAATAGCCATATCCACATCTCTCGCGACTCATCTGCCCCGGGAAGACAATAAGATTTCTCCTTGTATGATACTGATTAGGAAAGTTTGACTTCTTATAGAATGAGTCAAGCTTCAACCCACGGACAGGGTAACACCCTATATATCAAAGATGAGCATGTTAGCGCCCACCTTGAAGGGTCTAGTTTCGTTCCTTAGCAAAATGCTGGGCAGCCACATGTCCTCTAGAATGAGGGAAGCAACCAAAATGTTGAAGGTCAGCCATACCCCGTGTTGTTGGCCTTTATGATGTATTTCTTGCAACAGATGGAGCTGGTGCAGATAGTCCCGCCGCCAACACGGACTGCATGACAAATCACCCTGAATACGTTGAAGGATAATGGCACTGAGGAGTTTTTCTGTGACTAGATTGCTGAGCTAGAGATTGTCTTTTATTTGTTGGACCAGAGCATAAGAGTGCTAAAGGATCTCAAGGTTCTAGAGGATGACTGTCCTGATCTAGCTGTTTAGTTGCTCCGAAAAGATCATACGAATGGTGGAAACGAGCAAGTGAGCATGCACCTGAGCCCTTGACGAGCCCTTGACATGAGCATACTTTGATAGCTCCTTCAGAAAGAGTACATTTTTCCTTGATTTCAAGAGGGGAAACAAGCTGATTTTGTGGGTTTGAGGCAGGGGGACATGACACTCCCTGAATTTAGACAAAGATTCGACCATCTGGCTTAGTTCGCTGGAACATTAGTGGATATCATAGCGGATCACATTGAAGAGTTCACTACCAAACTCTGGCCAAACATCAAGCCCTATGTGTCAGTTGTGTCGATGACGAACTTCACAACTGCTTATAATCAGATCGAGGAAGGTGAGTAGGGATTAATTGCCTAGAATAAGAGTTTATCTGAGTCTGTGGAACCTAGCACTCAGAGTAAAGGAGTAGCCTCTCCGGGTGGCAAACAAACCTTTGGTGGAGGCCACAACACCCAAGGCTCCAAGAAGACCATGTCTCCTCCGGCGCAGTCCGGTGCATTGAGCAATAAGCCGCTTCAGTCAAGGCACCCTATGTGTAATCAATGTGGGAAAGTGTTAGTTCACTCACACTAGGAAAACACTTCATCACACTACTTTTTTAAGTAGTTTTCGAAGCAGTAGTGTGATAGACTTACAGACTTCTGTGCATAAAGGCTAGTGTGAAATTGAAACATATAACTATATCAAGGTATTTTACACTACTAATACATAAAGTTGTGCTCGCGGTTATGACTTGTATTTGGGGGACTTATAGATGACTATGTTGCTTTTGTAATCTAACCGTGATGTAGGCAATTATCATTTTTGTGCTTTAGACAACTGTGCTTAAGTGTTGTGTTTTTACATTTCAGACTACACGTTTAAAACGTAGTGAAATAGTATGTTGTACTACCCCTCCGAAGAGTACCAAACAATTAAATTTGACAATGGTTAGATTCAGTTGTGTAGAGAGCTTTACGACTGCGGTTTATCTCAATTGTCTTTGTATGTCGCAGACTACTCATTCGAAGAGTAGTCACATCGCCTATCAAACGACTCCTCTGAAAAGAACAAAAAATTGGATGAGACAATTGTCTTCTCATGTTGTCCTTTTTAATTTCAAACAATTTTTTTTCCAGTTATCTGCATATTAGTAAAATTATGCTTTTTAGTAGCAATCAAATATTCTATTAGACTATTCATGAGAAGTGTAGTGAGATTGAGTTTCACACAACTATTTTGAAGTGTTATTTTGAAGTGTTAACTAAGTCTTGGTCATAAGGATGAAATACTTAGGACACTGCGGTAGGATCAATAAATAAAATCATATCATCAAACCAGAGTTGTAACTTGTTACAATTGGAATTTATTCCTACCGGAATTAATTTGAATGTAGCGCAAGATGGAAAGCACAACTATTTTAAATGAAATATGGATCTGGCCTAATTAAGAATTTTATTTAAAAGAATTCACTGAACCAAGAGTTGTAATAACGATTGCTATTGAAATGAATTCCTACCTAAATAACTTGACTGTGGGGCAAGATGCAAAGCACAACTATAGTTAAGTAAAATATGGATCTTGGCCCGCTAGGGGTGTTCTTCTCATAAAGAGAACCTAAGTCAATACATTCCGTACCTGAGGGTAATTGACTTGTTATAAATAGTGGGAGAGTATTTAATGAATACCTATTAGATAATTAATTCATGATAATAACTATCTTCGCAAAATTCTGTAGATGGAAAACAACAACACAAACAACCTATCCCTGCGTTCCATTCTAGAAAAGGATAAATTGAACGGAACAAACTTTGTTGACTGGAAATACAATCTCTCCATTGCTCTACACATCGATGAGAAAGAGTATGTGCTCGAAAAGCCCATTCCTCCTACCCCTCTCGCTAACGCCCCGAAAGTGGTTAAAGATGCTTATGAGAAATACGTTAAGGATGAAAACCAAGTTAGCTGTGTGATGCTGGCAACCATGACAGCCGAGCTGCAAAAACAACATGACTACATGAAGGCCCACGACATGACCATGGCCTTGCGGTAGCTATAGCGAGGGGGGCAATCCAGACATGAACATTTTCTTGTGAGTAAGGCTCTCTTTAGTTGCAACCTCTCTTCAGGGAACCAGTCGGTCCACATGTTCTCAAAAGGATTGGTTACATAACCAATATGGAGAAACTCGGGTTCACCTTGCAAAAGGAGCTGGCAACAGACCTGATCCTACAGTCGCTCTCTAAGCTGTACAAGGGTTTCGTAATGAACTACATGATGCACAATCTTGACAAACCCCTTTTGAACTTCTTAAGATGCTCCAAACGGCAGAGGAAAACCTTACTAAGGGCAAGAGTGCTTCCGTCCTTATGGTCCAAGGCGGAAAGGGGAAGCCGAAGAAGGGGATCAAGATTAAGGCTAGGACCATCGGGAAGCCTAAATTGAAGTCCACTTCATTTGCAACCCAGAAACCCGTAGGAGGATTGCAAAGAGCAAATGTCATTACTGTGGTAAGGTAGGCCACTAGAGGAGAAACTGCAAGACATACCTCACAACCAAGAAGAAAGAAGGTACAACCATTTCTTTGAGGTGTATGTTATATAAGTTAACATGTCTATATCCTCATCATGGGTACTAGATACTGGATGTACGTCTCATATCTGTACTACCATGCAGGGCTGAAGTAAAGTAGGCGGTTAGCTCGAGGCGAGATTGAACTCCGAGTCGGCAATGGTGCACCTGTTGTAGCTTTGGCAATCGGAACTTAGAGTTTAGCCTTGCCTAGTGGTCTTATGTTGTAATTAAATGATTGCTTGTACTTCCTGCAATTAGCAGAAACATTATTTTTATTTCATGTCTTGATAAAAGTGGTTTCATCATTTCTATTAAAGACAAGTCCCTTTCCGTTTACAGAAAGAATGTTTTCTATGGTAATGCCAACATGACCAATGGGTTATATATACCCTTGACTTGGACATACCTGTCTATACCATATCAGCCAAGAAGAACAAACCCAATGGTTTGAACCAAACATACCTATGGCAATGGTGCACCTGTTGTAGCTTTGGCAATCATAACTTATAGTTTAGCCTTGCCTAGTGGTCTTATGTTGTAATTAAATGATTGATTGTACTTCCTGCAATTAGCAGAAACATTATTTTTATTTCATGTCTTGATAAAAGTGGTTTCATCATTTCTATTAAAGACAAGTCCCTTTCCGTTTACAGAAAGAATGTTTTCTATGGTAATGCCAACATGACCAATGGGTTATATATCCTTGACTTGGACATACCTGTCTATACCATATCAGCCAAGAAGAACAAACCCAATGGTTTGAACCAAACATACCTATGGCATTGTAAGTTAGGCCATATAAACAAAAAATGCATATCCAAGCTACATCGTTCGGGAATGCTGGAGTCATTTGATCTTGAATCATATGACACATGCGAGTCTTGTTTATTGGGTAAGATGACTAAGTCTCCTTTCACCATACATGGTGAAAGAGCCGGTGATCTTCTGGCACTCATTCACAGTGATGTGTGCGGGCCTTTCAATACAACCGCACGAGGTGGTTATTCATACTTCATCACATTTACTGATGATCTTAGTAGATATGGCTATGTGTATCTCATGAAACACAAGTCAGAATCCTTTGAAATGTTTAAAGAATTGAGGAATGAAGTTGAGAAACAAATTGGCAAAAATATTAAAACACTACGATCTGATCAAGGTGGAGAATACTTAAGTAACGAATTTGATGACTATCTTAGAGAGCATGGGATTTTATCCCAACTCACACCTCCTGGACCTCCACAATGGAATGGTGTTTCTGAAAGGAGGAATTGAACCCTGCTTGAAATGGTTTGTTCTATGATGGGTAATTCGGATCTACCAAAATCATTCTGGGGTATGCGCTGCACACTGCAATATAAACTCTTAACAGAGTTCCAACCAAGGCGGTTGAAGAAACACCATACCAGCTATGGACGGGCAAATGCCCAGTTTTGTCACACCTAATGATTTGGGACTGTGAGGCTTATGCTAAACATCTTATGACAACTGGCAAGCTTGACGCCTAGTGTGATAAGTGTTTCCTCATGGGATACCCCAAGGAAATTCAAGGGTATTCATTCTATCACCCTATCCATAAGAAGGTATTTGTTGCTCGCAATGGTGTCTTCATCGAGAAGGAATTTCTATCCAACGCAACTAGTGGGAGAAAGATAGAGCTCGAAGAAATTCGAGACAACGAAGAAACTAACGCACCGGTTCAGGAACATGAGCTAGAGGAACAAACCATTGTACTTCAAAATGCTCAAGATACACAAGAACCCCGTAGGTCTAACCGGTTACGCACACATTATGAAAGGTATGGATTCATCCTAACCTTTGAGGGTGACGTAATGCTGATCGACCAGGATGAGCCAAAGACCTACCTCGAGGCAATCAGTTGTCCTGAGGCTGAGGAATGGCGTCAAGCCATGCAGTCCGAAATGGATTCCATGTACCCAAACCAAGTATTGACTTTGGTTGATGTACCCGAAGGGATCAAACTCATTGGGTACAAATAGGGGTGTACACCGGTCCAGAATCGGACCGGAACCGGAAAAACTGGAAACCCAGAATCCCCTAAAGCATAGGACCGGAAACCGGACCGGTTAGATTCCGGTCCGGTCCGGGTAAAAACTAGAAAACCCAGAATTTATTTTTTCTATTTCTTTTTGTCTATTTTTAATTTTTTTTTTTCAAATTTGTAGCTTGATTTGAATTGATTTCAACGCTACATTTAATTTTTATATAAATTGGGTGTGTTTCAAGAAATTATATTAATATAAAATAGTTTTATCAACAATATAATAGGTGTAAAATGATTTTTATACTTCCGTTAGTTTTGAAATTTCAAAAATATTATAAAGTTTTGCTTTAAATTACTTTGGTTTTAGCAAGTCTAATTTATATGTCAAAGTATTTAATACTTTAAATCGAAAAATTCTACTTCAATTTTTGGGAAATAATTTTAGTTTTTTATAATTATGGATATTCTTGGGTAAAGGTCTATGAAATGATTTAAAAAATTACAAATTACATTTAAAAAATTATACTTCATATTAAAGTAAGAAGAACAAATGAAAATATACAATTGTATTTATAATTATACGCAAACTCTTTATCATAGGTATTAATTTTGTTTTTAAAAAAACAATTCGATCTTACCGATCCGACCTAGAAACGATCCGGTCTTGGACCGAAATTGACCGGAGTTTTACCGGTCCAAAATCTTTAGACTGGAAACCGGTCCGGAATTTTACCGGTCTAGCCCGGAACCAGTTTTTCCGGCCCGGTCCGACCCGGATTTTGTACACCCCTAGATACAAATGGGTCTTCTAAAAGAAGAGTGACATGGATGGTAAGGTACAAAGCTACAAGGCACGATTGGTAGCAAAAGGATATCGTCAAATACATGGTATCGACTATGAAAAAACTTTTTCTCCTATTGTCATGAGTAAAGTCATTCGGATCTTACTTGCTATCACAGCATACAACGATTATGAGATCTGGCATATGAACGCCAAAACGGCTTTCCTTAACAGAAACCTCCTTGAGGATGCCTTCATGACACAACCTGAAGGGTTTTGCGATCCTGAAGAATCTACCAAGGTATGCAAGTTGCATCGATCAATCTATGGGTTGAAGCAAGCCTCACGGAGTTGGAACATCCACTTTCACAAAACCATCATCGGCTTTGGTTTTGAAAGAAATTCGAATGAATGTTATGTATACAAAAAGCTCAGTGGGAGTATTCCTTGCTCTGTATGTTGATGACATACTGCTCATAGGTGTCAGTCAAAGTACATACATAGACAAGGTCTTCGCTAGATTTAGCATGTCTGAATCGAAACGAGGAAGTTTCCCTATGGTCCAAGGCACGAGTCTTTCCAAGACTCAGTGTGCTTCCACTCTAGAGGAAGTAGAACGCATGAGAAATGTTCCTTATGCGTCGGCCATTAGATCCATCATGTATGCGATGATATGTATGAGACATGATGTTGACGTTGCTCTGAGTGTCACGAGTAGATTCCAGTCCAACCCCGGCGAAAGCCATTGGACGGCTATGAAAACATCCTTAAGTACTTTCGTAGGACTAAGGATGCCTTACTGGTATATAGCGGAAAAGAAGAGCTCAGTATTGTCTGAATTATAGGAATTAAGGTGAAACAGGAGCAATATTTTTAAAACCCTTTTCAAATCGTTAAATAAAATTCATAAACAAAAACTTCAAAAACACAACATATTAAATTTGGATCGATCCTTTTACAAAATGTCAGAGATAGTAGAAGACTTAAATAATACAAATACGATGATGTGGGTCAAGACCAAAACTTCAAATGCAATACTTGTGAAAATCATGCATGTCAACCTGCTATCCTATCATCTCCTTTGTCAATACTTGTGAAAACCATGCATGTCAACTCAGGATAAAAAGGAGTGGTACGATAACGCGAGAGATCAATAACATATTTATACTTAAATACCATGCATCACATTGGCCACATAATTTTCATGGTTGCATAGTAGATAGTGCAAGATACAAGATACACGTATACATATCAAGGAGATTCGTTTTGGAATGTTATCCAAATATAAATACCTTGGCCTTTTCGTCAATGATATTGGATATGAAGTGCAACATGTTTTGCACAAATCCGAGTCATCCATACTGATAAATATAATAAAGACATTTGTTCATGATGATGGGTCAATATGAATGACATGAATCTCATAGTGATATTTTCATCTATACTAATGTACGGAATACCACATACAAATTTGATAACCAGGATCTGCATAACTATTTACAAATGATGCAATGTCAACAGGGGCGGACCCACATAGAGTCACACGGGGTCACGCGACCCCACGGAATTTTGTAATTTTTTTCTATATATTTATATATATATATGTTTAGCTAAAAATATAGTATTACTATATATTTAGCCAAACACAAAAGTTCTAACACGGATGTGTAGACGGAGTGGAAAGCGGCGGCATTGTTAGGGGTTATTTTGATCTCAGGTCGACGGTTTGAAACAGGGCTGTTACAATTTTATACCAAATTTTGTTTATTTTGTTTCCCTTTTCCATTTTTTTTGTACGTTTCTTTTTTGTTTTTCTTTTTTTGTTTCATTCCTTCATTGCATAGTCATATTTTTCCTCACATAATTGATTTTACTTTTTTTAATAACTCTAAAATAAAAAATCTTTTATGTATACTTTATTTACAAATTGGTATTGATATAAAAATTACTTTTTGTTTATTTTGTTTCCCTTTTCCATTTTTTTGTACGTTTCTTTTTTGTTTTTCTTTTTGTTTTTGTTTCATTTCCTTCATTGCCTAGTCATATTCTTTCCTCACATAATTGATTTTACTTTTTTTAGTAACTCTAAAATAAAAAATCTTTTATGTATACTTTATTTACAAATTGGTATTGATATAAAAATTACTTTTTGTTTATTTTGTTTCCCTTTTCCATTTTTTTGTACGTTTCTTTTTTGTTTTTCTTTTTTTTTGTTTCATTTCCTTCATTGCCTAGTCATATTCTTTCCTCACATAGTTGATTTTACTTTTTTTAACAACTCTAAAATAAAAAATCTTTTATGTATACTTTATTTATAAATTGGTATTGAAATAAAAATTAATATTCGTCTAAATTGACTTTTGAAGTCAAACTGGATAAATTTTGATTATCAGTCAATTTAATTAAAATTGAATAGGTTACCGAAATAAAATTAATTTTATTAGATTTATATTGTCAATTTTTTTCTGAAATTTATTTCTTTTTGAAAATATACCATGCAAAATTTATGTAATTGGCATTAAAATAAATCCAATTCAATATTTTTTTAATAAATCTAATCTTTAACTTTATGAGTTATTCCCATCATCTCGTTATGCTTGACTTATGCATTATTCACAGAGTTAAATTAGATAGTTTTTCTTTACATATTTTCGTCTATCATTTTATTAAAAATTATAGTCATGAAAACTCTTATTTCATAAAACATTTTATGTTATTTTTAAATCTAAAATTTTAAGTTTTTATTTGACACCAATATTCAAATAAATTTAAAAAAATGTTTTAGTTAAACATTATAAACTGAAATGAGACAAACATGTGACAAGAAAGTACACTTTTACTTAACGTTCGACATGTCATGTGTTGATAAAATATCTCAGAGACACGACCCCACGATCCAAAATTTCTGGGTCCGCCACTGAATGTCAAATGATTCATGATGAATGAGTTAGACTGTGCAGGGATCCCCTGCCTTTCGGTGATCATCCCACGCGGTGATGAGCCAAGGAAACCTTAGTCTTTTGAAGGAGACTAGAAATTGTGGGTGGTAACTGAAAGCCTAGTTACCCTATACGTACACAAGCCCTCCGAATGAAACCCGTTGGACTCCGAAGGCTCGTGGACGGGCGCACTAGGCCTGACACCTTCAGCGGTATGCCATGGTATGAGTGATTCTTATATCATGTGTCTACAACATGCGTGACTTGATGCCATGATATGAATGATACCTATATCATGCTTGACTTATGTCCTTGAAGGCCTTATTTTGAAAACGAAGTCTTGGTTTCTAATACATATACCAACATTTCAATTATTGATTCTTACCTTTAAAACACTTTGATTTTGAACCTTGCTCAAAGTTCAGCAGTACCTGATAATTGATTATCAAGTGTTGATAATTGATTGTCAAGATTCAGCAGCCCCTGATAGTCAATTATCACTTGGTGATAATCAATTATCAAAGTTCAACAGCTCTTGATAATCGATTGTCACTTGGTGACAATCGATTATCAAAGTTCAGCAGCTCCTGATAGTAGATTACCAGAACTTGATAATCTATTATCCTAGTACTCGGGTTCTACTTTGGTCTTTCAAATTACGTTCGCCCTTTTGAAAAATATAATGGGTATTAAAAATTTACAAATATATCTACATATGTAGTGCCTATTCATTCTAACAGATTTTTACGAGTTTCATACAATAAATCTTTATAACGAGAAAAGTACAATCATACGGATTCAACATAGATTATCCGAAGTAGTTGATCATATAAAATAACAAAAACGCATTCATTCATACATGTAAAGCATATATATTTGGGCATGGACTTATGCGTCCGTGTAATCGTCTAAATGTATTCTAGGTGTTTCCCTACTTGTTCATTCACATGTCAAATGTATACACCTAAACATATCAAGTGATGCTATTCTGATATCCAATGGTACTTCTTCAAGCTTAACCATATTCTTCATAACCTAATAATTCTACTACTTTTATTTCAAAATTCATATTGTTTATGATTGAGTCAAACATCCATTTAGCCTTTTTATAATCATTCAATCTCATAACGTTTTTTAATCCTCGTTGTTCTCTACGGAACTTAGATAGATCAAGAACACAACATGGTATAAATCTATATACAAATAACCATATAAAAAACAAACATATTTTCATATAAATATATTAAAGATTCCTCCATTATATCTAGGGTGTACATAGCTCGAATACGACACAATGTTCGAAGGAACGAAATGAATCAACAACGTCAACGAACATTTGTCAAACTATTGACCTTTTGTCGTATCGCCTTCGTTACTCGTCGGATTGACAAACCGTGTGCGGCTGTGGGTCACTGACTCGCAAGGCTATAACTTTGGTCAAGAAACCACGACCAAATAGTGAGTTGAAGATGGTCGAAATGCTGCTCAAAGTGGACTAACGAGATTTTGCATCCAAAATCAATACTTCCTTCTTCTTCTCCTTCGCCGGCCTTCCTCCTCCACGCCACTACTGCCTTGGCCAAATCCAAAAAGGAAAAAGGAAGAATGTGTGTGTTAATGGTGATGGGGGGGGTTACAAGTGGTGAAGAAATGAAGGGAGAGGGGTGTCAAAAATAATGGAGAGTAATTGTGGTGAGGTGGGGTATTAAAGAGGGGAATGAATGTGGATAGGGGGGGTGTGTGTAGCATGTGAAGATGTGGGAAAATTGGGGAGTCACTTTTCATATTACTTTGTAAATAAAATTTGACTTGAACGGTACACGCTTTTATTCCCGAACAGCTCTGAATTGAAAACTGGTCATGTTTTTGGAAATAAAAAGTCAAAATTAAATTTTGGACATCTTTAAGATATTTTTCTCAACACTTTATTTTCTAATCTTTGGGTCCATCCCAATGATTAATTTATTTATTTACTTAATTAATATTGAGAGACCCGTTTTTAAAAACATCTTTCTATAATTAAAATATATTCACTTTTGAAGTCCATTTAAAGACATCAAGAGCTCAATATTTATTATTTTAAAATAATGAGTCTCAATAAATAAATAATATTTATTTATTTAAAATATTGACTAACTATTAGGCCGGTTTGTAGGCGTTACACCAGCTTCCAGACTGATAGAGACGACTTGAAGTCCCAGGCAGGGTATGTGTTTTGTTTGATTCCACTAGTAAAGCAGAGTACATCGTTGCAGCTGATGAAGCCAAAGAGTGTGGCTCAAGAATTATGTTACTGAGCTTGGAGTGGTTACTAGCTAGCATCAAGAACCCCATACCGTTGTTTTGCAACAACAATGGGGCAATTGCAGAAGCGAAAGAGCCTTGGTCTCACTGTAAGACCAAACACATCGTCAAGCGATATCACATTATACAAGAAATTTTTGCGCGTGGGGTTGTTAAGATTTTCAAGATAGGTAAAGATGACAACATAGCGGATCCGTTGACGAAGGCTTTGGGAAAGCCTAAACAGGAGAGTCATACGTGGTCCATGGGAGTTCGAGAAATGCTTGATTGGCCTTAGGGCAAGTGGGCGATTGTTGTATTTAGGTGCCCTAGCGGCAATAAAATACCTATGTAACAGTACACTTTATCATGAATGAAAGACCTTGAAGTATGTTTTATATCTCGTGTAACATAACATAGCTTTAGTCCATAGACGATAGCGTTCAGTAACATAGATGAGGACTACGATGTTCTGATTATGAGACTGTTACTTCTTGACGAAGGCTATGTCTAGAATATCCCTAGTCGCACTTTATGATTATACGGACGTCATAACGTATCAATACTAGTACGTACAAGATGAGATAGTTGCGTCTCATAGACTACATGTATCATGATATCTTAATCTGTACGTAGATGCGTATTATATCGATAATATGTGATTGGATTAGCCCACATTGAGAATACTACATTAATCTACAGTAATGTGTTTATCAATATTCTCAATTTGACCTTGCTATAACTATCCTCAAACGTGAAGTTATTACATTATCTGATATGTGGGGCCGTATGCTTTGCTTCATAACTAATGCTATCTGAAATATTGGTAGACGTATAGTTATGCACTGGGTATGCCGCTAAGCATATTTAGAGATGTGAATAACAGATGTAGGATCTATCCCTTCTACTATATAGAAGTATAATATCAATGGGCCCACTGAATAGTAGGACTTGGGAAAGTGCATGGCCATGCCCAGATATGTCGCTATACAGAGACTGATAAATATATGATCCCTACCAGTCTACTTGAGATTTAGTAACAGCTGATTTAACTATACAAGGATACACAACCCGAATTTTTAGCCCTAGACAGAGAAAAGAGAGAAAACATTATTTTGTTTTCAAAAGTCATTTTTCTACATTGTTAGAAATATACACAAAATATTATAAAGAAATATTTATAAGATAAATATTTTACGATATATTTATTACTCCAAAAGTAGTAATATTATAGTTCTACTATCCTATATTAAACTTGCTAGCACAAGTTTAATCTAGGACTCCGAAGCAAGTTCATGTAGATACGTGGGAGGCTTCATACGTTTGGCGCTACATTCATCTCCTCAAAACCATTCCCGACCGTCTCTCCGTTCTCCGTTTTTACCGCTAAGGTAACTTTCTTACTATTGCTAGTAATTTACGTAAGTTGTTCTTGGGTAGAATTAAGTTTTGGACTTTAAATTTTTGTTTTCCGCTACATTATCCAAACCTCGTTTCCTAACAATTTCTCCCTCAAAATAAACTATTGTGAGAGAAAACAATTTGTTTTCAAGAAAGTGTTTTGTCATCTATAAAGCTTTTTCATTTTCTCATTTCTACTCTTATGAGAGCTCTTATTGTGAGGTTGAAGAAGACTACTTTTCTTATGGTATAGGATTTATGCGAATTTTGTCTTGGGTGTGAGTCTTGTAGATGGCACATCTGTGAGGGGTTGTGGTGAGACTTATGTGACTTAAGTTCTCAGGTTGCAAGTGATTTATCAAGCACTCGGTTAAGCTTGATTAGTAATGGTAGCTTTGAGAGAGTGTACCATCCTAATCCTTCTAAGTCTGCAGCCCTTTTCGGACTAAAGTATTAACTTGGGAATCGTAAAAATTTAGAAATTTCAAATATTTAAAACTTTATTTCATAATAAATCAATCAGGATGATAACGGAGTAGTTTAACATTGTGGAAGCTTAATAAATAACAATTACAAAACATAATAATTTTATGTCTCTTTAAACATTAATTCATATCACACATAGACCTTGGGTATCTCACCCTCTTTGCTTCTAGGAATTTATCCCCTTATTCTTTTTGTTTACCTGTGTGTAGCAAATAAAACATACTACACACTCAGCGGTTAAGCTGAGTAAACATATCTAATGCGTCAAACATCCAAATAAATTGAATCTCAATTCATAATCAACCATTTGATATCATGCACACAATATACAATTCAAGCATTCATTATTCTGTTAGTCGGTTTGGTCGTTGTGCCACGCCTTAGAGGGGGGGTGAATAAGGCGTTTGAAAACTTTTCGAAGTTTAATAAAAACGGTGTTGGCAAATGCGGAAGCAATATATAAAACGAAAAAATAAAAGCGTAAATAAAATGCACACCGATTTTATACTGGTTCGGGAACTCCCTACTCCAGTACCTTAAGGCTCCTCCTTAAGGATTTCCGAATCCACTAAGTTCCGGCCTCTTGAACTCCGTCAAAGCACCGCACTAGTTTGGAAAACAACTCTTGCCAATAGGATTCACTCCGAGATTTCACCGCGGCTATCTCGAACCGTTTACAATGAAGATTTAACGGCTATCTTCTACCGTTCCCCCAAGGATTTCAAAGGCTATCCTTGAACCTTTACCCAAGGATTTATACGGCTATCCTTAATCGTTACAACGTGAGAATTTAACGGCTATTCTCGACCGTAAGAAGGTGTGTTTGAAAAACACAAACAAGAGTTCTACACAACGGCTTGAATATAAAAATGAAGAACAAAACTTAGCCGGTGTAGAAAAAAAGTATACTCTCTCAAAAATACAATTCAAGCTTATGAATATGAGAGTATATAACTAGAAACACAAGCTCAAAGTGTGTGTATAAAAATCAGGAATTTTAAGGCTCTTAAAAAAGCCAAAATATTGAAAATAATTAATAGAAGGATGAACACACTTAGAATAAAAAGAGAGGATGTTTAGAGCTTTTTTTCTTGTTGAAATATAAAGTATTAGGCCTATATAGTGGAAGATGTTAATTAGCCGTTAGGAGGTGATTAGAGTTGAATTAATTCAAAAATCTGCAATCAGGAATAGTGTTCCAACGATTACGGTTCCCTGTCACGGTAGCTACGTCCCGTACGGTAGCTAGGTACCTTCTCAGGCCAAAATTCTCTGGCGGTACCTATACACGGTACCTATACACGGTAGGGGGGTCCCGTCCATACGGTAGGGGGGTCCCGTCTCAGATTAACTCACGGTACCCCTCACGGTACCTAGGTACCTTATGACCATTTTGACACTTTTTTTATTTTTGTCCAAATCATTTCCAATTTTGTTTAAAACCTTGTGGATGTTTGAAAATGATTATAAAAGGGTTTTAAACATATTTTGTGAGTGTTTTTGAGCTTGTGAATATAGGTATATAAAATAATATCCTTACATCGATTTCTACCTAAATTCTACGCTAGTTTAGTGTTTCGACTTCATTCTTGAGAACCGAATCTTAATGGATTCTTGTTGTACCTGAAACACTTAAACAAACGTCAAGCTCTTATATTGTTTGTTAACATCAAAACATGAGGCTTAGCAAACCAAGGCTAACATATTCATGATAGTCATTATATTTTAATTCAAGTCATTATATGCAATAATCAATATTAAATTTATCAATAATGCTCTTAAATTATTCTTAATATAAGACCAAATCATTTTTATAACAAGCTCTTAGCTATTTCTAGTCTAAAGCAATATTTCTAACCGGGATCTTAAACTATAAATAGTTTAAGGCAGAACACGAGAATCGATTATCCACCCTACGAGTCTTGTGGATCACGTACCAATCGAACAGTGAACTGTCGGGCAGGTGATATCCGGTCTGGATCCAGTACGTACGTTTTAACCCCGAATTATGAATTGGTCACGTAGGTATATCTTAGAGTTCTTCTAAATATCCTTATTAGTCATAAATTTCTAAATGGTATACCTTAGAGTTCATCTAGATATTCTTAACAATACACATCATTTTCATAATCATCAATAAGTCTATTTTGAGTTATGATTTAATCATTCATAATTATTATTTTAATCAGAATATTAAAATTCAATCATCATTATCAGCAACCAATAATATTCATCAATCAAGAATAATTAATAAATAACAAAACAGTGGCCTAGCGTCGAGTGCTAACACCTTAGCTTATCGTCATGCATTAAACAAGATTCTTGGATTTATCAAAAGATCATTTTTATATCTAGGAATTTATATTCATATTGGTCATAATTGATTGGTATAAAAAATAGAATTTAATAGTTCAAAATCTGGGAAAAATATAAGACTAGACGGTATCCCTCGCGGTACGTCGGCACCGGCTAATAGTACCCGGTGGTATTGCCTACCGTGCTAGTGGTATTAAAGTACCGTCCAGACGGTAGCTGGCTAAAGTTCCGGCGTAGTTTTGATCAGTGTCATCTTTAACCTCGGGCTAATTTTTGGAAATGTCATTTTTAGTCACTAAACTTCAATTAAACTATATAGGAATGTTCTACTATGTTCATAGATCATTTTGGTATCAGTAGTTCGTAGTTTTAACAATAATTTTAAGGTTTACGATTCTTAGTTCTTCAACAATGTCAAACACAAAACTCAACCAAACGACTGTTTACGAACGTAGAAATGATCTATACAAACATTCTAGTCACTAGATATATTCACGAGCTTACCTCGAAGCTAAACAATGACTACGACGATTAAACGATGAATCTTCTGGCAAACACCACGGCTTTCTCCAGTGACTTCACACGAAATTGGCACCACCACAATACTACTCACACTTAGCTCTCTCTTTTTGAAGAAGACTGGTGAAGGTTTGAGAGGTTGATGTAGTGGAGGAGGTGAGAAGAAGACACAGGAGATGACCTCCCATTTACTGTTCATGTTCGTTCGGTGCTCAGTGGATGGAGCGGTGATCCCTACGGGTTTTAAATGCAAGTCCCTGATTGAGACTAATTTTGGTCCCAGTTGGGGTACACTTTTTGGTCCAACTTTCTCCAAATTGAAATCCGATTAAACCTTTGCGATCAGACAGTCAAACCCTACATTACGATATAATTTTCATTATTTATTGACAAAGTTTATAAATCACTTATTTTTGGGTCCTTCTAGTAATTAATTAATTCTCAATTAATTAACCCTCATAGGCGTATTTTCGGGGCGTTACAAAGAGTCTTTTGGGAAACTGGACTAGGCAAAAGGTGGTAAACCGGTATACACCTGTGTGTTCTTTGCCTTCACCTATTTATTTTTGCTACACACTCATTTATTTTCTTTACGCACACATTGCGAAAATTGGTTAATGTTCTCAAGAACTCTATTCACCTCCTTGTAGGGTTGTGCACATCAACTAACAATTGGTATTGGAGTGAGTATCTCTAAAGCTTTTTGTGACATTTGTGCTAGAAAATGATCAAAAATTTTTTGACAATGTTGAACGCATGTGTTTATGGAACAATCTATTGTATGACTGTCATTTGTTTATGGAACAAATTACTCCTATTGGATGGAGTGAATTGAAGATTTTGGTATAGTCCAACAATTATAAGTTATGGCTCGCTGTCAAGAACGAAGATAGCTTTTCGATGAAGAAGGTAAGGGATACATTCATCCCGGATGAGTCCAACTTCAAGAAGGCTTAATTAACGCTAATACAACCATCAACTTTTTATATTGTACTGTCAGTACCAATGACTATCAAAAGATATCTCGGTGCCAAACCACCAATCTAATGTGGAATAAACATATGATTACTTATGAAGGTACACCTCAAGTTCATGAAGCAAAAAATGATTTACTAATAACCCATGAATATGAGTTGTTTAGTATGAAAAAAAACAACAAAGAAATGTCAGTCGAAGTCGAACCCAGCTGATAAAGAATACTCTAATTTTATTTAAGGGACAACAAAATCTTAATTAATAATAAGAGTATTAATGTTCTATATCTATAGTGACAATATTTTATTATTAAAAATAAAATGAAAAAATGGTCATTAAAGATAAAAATATATAATTATAATATTTTTTCTGTCACAAAAAGTATATGAATAACACAATTACTTAGAGGTTTTTATTTTTTCTGTCACAAAAAAGTATATGAATAACACATTTAATTAGTGTTTTTTTCTATCCGTCATTATTGATCGGTAGCTAAAGGTCCTTTTTCTTGTATTGTCTGTTGGGGGTTATTTGTGTCATTTGACAAACCAAAATTTTCCATTAATGAAAAGATAACTTAAGGATGAATCAAGTGAGAATATAATTTTAGCATTGGAGGGAGTAATTGATTGGAGTTGTTTCAAAGTTCACTTTTAGATTACTCCATACTATAATTATTTTAGTTAAAACTACTACGGAGTATTAATTTGTTTTTCTTCCATTAATTCTCTCATTACCATTTTTTAACATTTAAAGTACCACAATTATCCTTTTTTATTTATTATATCTCAACCACCACATTTAATATATTCAACCATTATTCATTTTAACGATATTTTGGTAAATTTTCATATTTTTCAATTTTCCTAAAAATCACAATAACTCTAAATGAAAACATTTTTGGAGACCGAGAAATTATGTCACAGAACACTTCATCAGTGTTGCAAAAAGTCCAATTTGTAATTGTGTAATTTTTAAAGAAAGTCATTTCCCTCTGAAAATAACTTTCAAATAAAAATATTTTCTGATAGTCAAAGGAATCCTACAACTAAAAAATTTGAGACCCCTCCAAAACAACCCTTGTAGTTGGAGGCAGAGAGCATTTCAATTATTCCGCAGAAGAAGACAAATTGTAGCTTTATGGAAGGAACGGCTTACAAGTGGCCAGGTACTGTTTCCTGCAATAAATACGAAAAGTAGAACACATCTTTCAATTATCACATGCGAAAGGGCAGAGGGTAGCTGCGGGATGGACGCGTGGCTATGACAGACCGAAACTCCGCTTTCTGAAAGTGACGAGTTTCAAATCGGTGCTGACTCTTTTTGGAAATAATGAATTCAAAAAGTGGCTTTTTAACGTCGGGCCATTGTGTTTCTTTGAATTCTTCAACCCGCCAAGACGTGGACGTGTACTGCCTTTCCTCCTTGTGCTCATAGTCAACTCTCAATGTGAATGAAAACTTTTCTTTCTAGATTGGATTGGATTGGAGGCCAAATTCAATCCTCCATTTCCACACGGCTTTTACTTTTTTTTTCTCTCCATACAGTATTTTTATTCCCTCAAAATTCATCCTTTTGTTTGGTTTTCAAACTTAATGTACTCCGTAATTTTAAGTATGGGATATGCAATTGGATATGACAGTAGAATAATCATTCATTATTTTGATGATGGAGCAATTATATAGGTGTAAAATTCAATTCAATTTAATTTTACTTGATTATAGATGTAAAATTAAAAAAAAATATAGAATTTTAAATTGCATCAAAAATTCTACAAATAAATATATTATTTTATCAAATAATTAACAATATTAAATAAAGAAAGTAATTAAAGTTTGACAATATGAATAATGATTAGAAAAATCATATTGGAAAGGAGGAGTAATATTATTGAGTGCAAATTTGACTTTGTTGAAAGAGAGTAATAAGCTTAAAAGTTGGTAATAATTGAACTTTTGCACAGTACACACCACTGATTGCAGAATAGGGGAGTAAGCCTAATCTATCTGGCGCTATAAATACAGCAAAGCAGGACGCGTTCATAACACAGAACCAGCACGCATTAGATCCCAATTCCCAACAGCTTTCTCTCTTTATCGATCTCGCTACTCTACACTCCCTCCCTATATACGGAGTGTTCTTGTCTTCTCCACCCAATTTGTTAATTACCGATTTCTTTCCCTCCCTATTTCTCAATTTGGTCTAAGATCCTACATCTCTCTGCTGCCAAAACATAAAATAAAAATAAAAATGCACTGCATTCTTGAAAGTAGTAGCATCCCCCTGGAATATGGAAGGGATGCAGGAACACAATCTTCGCCTTCAATCGATTCAGTTTTCTCTAATATATTGGAATCTGCTCAGAATCACAACAGCGGTGTTCCAGAGCCAATTGGTTCCTCAGTCTACCTCAGACACAGAGATATGATCCAGAAATTCTGCAGAGAAAACAGAGTTACCCCTCTTGCACAGCGAACTAGTACGACGAACACCTTCGGGTACGAGATCCCGATGAAGAAGAAGAAGCTGTACAGGGGAGTGAGGCAGAGGCACTGGGGGAAATGGGTTGCGGAGATCAGACTTCCCCAGAACAGAATGAGAGTTTGGTTGGGGACTTATGAAACTGCTGAGACGGCAGCTTATGCCTATGACAGAGCCGCCTACAAGCTTCGCGGCGAGTACGCCCGCTTGAATTTCCCGAACCTCTCCGATCAGACGAGCGTGCTGGGTTTGGGAGATGGCCCAAAATTGATGGCCGTAAGGAACGCCGTGGATGCTAAGATCCAAGCAGCTTCCGAGAGGGTCAAGAGGGAGAGCAGATCCAAAAAGGAAGCCAGGAAAATCAGGCCAAAGGAGAATTCCGGAAACGGCAAAATAAGGAATCGCGATTCGACTCTGATAATAGAATCGTCTTCGTCGCCTTCTTCGTCTTCTTCCTTTTCCGGGTTTAGCGATATGGTCTCAACGAGTAGTGTTTCTGGAGATGATGAGCTGTGCAAGAGCGATTTTCTGGGGGCGGCTTCTCTGGAATCTGAGTTTGAATATTGCACCCTTGCGAGGATGCCATCGTTTGATCCGGAATTGATTTGGGAAGTTCTTGCCAATTGAGATACGACTCTGCTGCTTATGATAGATAGATCAGTTTTGTTAATTGTTTGATTAGTGATTAATCTGTGTATTTAACTTTTCGACTCACGAGTAAGTAATCTCATCTAGTATCTTTCTGTCTTTTTTTTTTTTTCTACTACCGTAGTAGGGAAATCGTGATTTACTCATCTACCCCTTTGTGTTTGTGGCATGGGTCTTTCATCCGTTCAGCTGTGCCAGTTTTTGGTCCAGCACTTAATTTTTCAATTTGATTTAAATTATTGCACCAGTTCGTAACAGTTCTGTATTTTTCAAACCATTCTGTATGGATTCGATTTTACATCTAAACCTCTTCAGTATCATGTCGTTCGGTAACCGGAACGGCAGGCCTGCCGAGACGCCTATAAGCAATACTAAATTTATTATATTACTCAAGCCCAATAAGCTTATCTTAATATATACAAAGGTGTGAGACAAAACTAAACAGTGTTCTCGCCCAAATTAAAGGGTCAGGTCACTGCAAAACGGGCTACTTTCATTCGACCACATTTTGGGTAAGTGTGTGGTTGCTTTATTGAGTATATTTTCACAAAAGTAGACTCACTTATTTGAAATTAGCATTTGTTGAAAAATTGCGCAAATCTTCTGTTACATTTATGTCAGATCTGATTAATAACCGTACAAAGCTAAAGTGACAAAGATTGGTGAAACAGCTGACATTAAAAATGGTACAGTAGTTCACTTTTTGGACCAGGTAACCCTTAATGGGCTAGCTGTAAAATGAGACATTTGATAACTATTAGGCCTCATTCCGTTCAACTTATTTTTCTGCTTTTTTCTTATTCTTATTAAAATCAGATGAGATCATATCAGACCAGACTCGATAAGACCAGATCTCATCAGATCAGATCAAATCAGATCCAATCAGATTAGATCAGATTCAATCACATCAAACCAGATCTAATCAAGAATTATTATTATTATTATTATTATTATTATTATTATTATTATTATTATTATTATTATTATTATCATTATTATTATTATCATTATTATTATTATTATTATTATTATTATTATTATTCTTCTTCTTCTTCTTCTTCTTCTTCTTCTTCTTCTTCTTCTTAAAAATGAAAAAGAATAAACTTTAGAAACAAGGTAAATAGAAAACTGAGAAAGTAATTCTTAATTATTAGACATAGGAAAAATTATTTTTAAAATATATTGACAATGTCAATCTAATTCTACTTTTAAAATAAAATTTTATTGCTACCTGTAATTTGAGTTTCTAAAGTTTTGATCTTTTACTACATCGAGTTGATCAATTTTGATCATGACTTAAATAAAATTAATTTTTGATATTCCCATATGGAGTATATTTTAGTGTAAATGAAATAACTATTATATCTATGATGTTATATTAATCATAAAAAAAGTTTCGTAGTACAAAGCACAAGTTGATATTTTATAAGGATGAGATATTTTAATAAGAATACTATCTCTTCTCTATATTGATTATCTAAATTAATTACTTTTTATTAAATATTTATTCTAATGTATATATGAACTAATTATTAAAATATTAAATCAATATTCTTATTTCATAAAAATAATCATAAAATAAAAAATAGTATTGCATCATAATATAAATGATTATTCTAATATATGAATTAACTAATTTTATTTCATTAAAAAATAATAAAAAAATATAAATATTGATTATATTATAATATGAATTATCATTACAATTGTCAAACGTTATTATAAAGTCAAATCAAATTACTGATTTGAATTTCAAATCAAATCATAATTAATCAGTTCAGATCATGCTAAATCAGATCTAATGAGATCAGATCAGATCCAATCAGAATAGACTAGATCTAATCAGATTCAATAACAGCAGATCAGATATAATTAGATCAGATCAGGTTAGAACTACAGAAAATCAGATCAGATTAGAAAAAATAAGTTGGACGGAACGGAGCCTTAGTGCGGTAGTCTCGAAAGACACTCTATAGAGCCACACGCCAAATCAAAGTCACATCAATATTTAATATAAAGATTTAAAAAAATCTCTCTTATTTCCTTTGTAGTAAGGCGTGCATCAATTCTCATTAATTAATGACTAGGGAGTAAGCTTGTAACGCCCCAAAACATACCCTAGAATTATTAATGAATAATTATTTGATTAATCAAATTTTCTTTGATTAAAATATATTATTGTTGGGCTTTGGGCCGAAATAAAATTTGTTCTGATATATAATATCACAATCTTGATAAATCTCATAGATGAAAATTCAACATGTTGACTTATTGTGTGACCTTGGTTGAGAACTTGAGTACATACCCAAAATCAAGAATAAATGAAGAAATTATTTATGATGTGAACTTCAAAATGATTTATTGAAATAAATCATGAGAATAAATGATATGAATTAATTAAGAGAACCTTTTTGAATAAAGGTTAATTAAACCAATTTGGAATCTGTCAAAGTCAAACATCCAAAAATATGATGTCGAAAAAAGTATTACAAATAAATATACAAATTATATCATTGAATAGAGTTTGACTGTTTGATCACAACGGTGCAAACGGAATTCGGTTCAGAGAAAGTTGGACCAAAGGGTGTACCCCGTCTTGAACCAAAATTGGTCTCAATCAGGGACACTGTGCGAACGACGCCTCCTCCTCCACTCAGCCGATTACAAATCAATTTCCTACGCAGCAGTATCTCAACATTGTCCTCTTCCCCTTCTTCTACTCCTATATAAGAAGTACTCAAAACCTTCAAATATGCATCATTCCTTCGGAAAATTAGTCCAAAGAAATCTTGAAATTGAGAAGAGTAGTCTGGTGTTGTTGATTGCCGCCGAAGTCGCCGGAGTTGAGAGTAATCGTCGCCTGAAGTTTCATCGGAAAATTCTCAAAACCTTTGTTAAGCTTCGAGGTAAGCCCGTATATATATATCTAGTGACTAGAATGTTTGTATAGATCGTTTCTACGTTCATAAATGGTCGTTTGGTTGAGTTTTGTGTTTGATATGTTTGAAGAACCAATAATCGTAAACCATGAAATTGTTGTTAAAACTATGAATTAATAATACCAAAATGATATATGAACCTTGGAGAACATTTCTATATAATTTGATTAAAGTTTGAGAACAAAAAATGGAGCTGGAGAAAAAACTTGCCGAACGAAGAAGAAGATGAACAACGATAGAAAAACAGCAGAGTGGATCGATCCACCCTACTCGATCAATCACCTGGGTGTAATTTTCTCTAGCATGGATTAATCCATAGTACTGGATCGATCCTCCGAAATTCTGATCCAAAAATATTTTCAAAAATGGTATTTTTTAGCTCTAAAATTCTATTTTTTTATACCAATAAATTATGATCAATGTAAATATAATTTATGGAAATAAAAATGATGTTTTTGATGAATAAAAACCTTATAATAAAAGAATTTTCAAAACAATATTTTGACCTAACAAAGTATAATTTCTATGTTTTACCAAAAATAAAGGAATTTTTGGAGTCAATGATTTTTTTGTTAAATTTGAGTTCTAGGGATAGGTCTCAAAAAGACGAATCAAACAATATATTTTATGAATAAATCTGATAAACAGATTTTTAGTTTATGACATTTTAAATATGTAATTTGCATAAAAATGAGAAGTGGTCAAAGATGTAAACTTTTGTAAAATGATTTATTGAAATAAGTTATTCAAATTGAATAATATTGATTAAATACAAGAGTACTTTTAAATATATGTCAAGTAATTCAATTTTGACTCTGTCAAAGTCAACACCCTAAAATATGGTGTCAGAAAAAATATTTAAAAAAATGTGAAAATTATATTGTCACGTAGAGCTTGTTGGAACAAAAGAAAGGAAAAAAAAAGACTTAGAGCATTGACAATGACAAGCTAAAAATGATATGCCACACGGTGACATGGATTATTTCAACCAATAAAAAGTAACACAGTCACCGTGTGGCAGATGAGTTGAGTTTGGCAAGTCGTTGTTTTTGTCTATTTTTACACTTTTTAATGATTTTTAATTATAAAAAATTATTTTAAAAATCTATTTTTTTATTAAAATATGTTTACTTCTTTTAAAAAATATTTTTTTCAAAAATTACAAATATTAAAAATATTAAAAAAATAAAAAATGAGAGAGTCATGCCTTGCACATGGAATGAAAAGTGGGGTGGAATGGCCATGGAATGCCATGATTTGAGTGGAATTTGCTGACATGGCATGGCATGGCAAGGCATTGCCTTGCCATTTTGAATGCTCTTATTCAACAGAGCTTGACTGTCTGACCACAACGTATAATCAGATTTCAATTTAAACAAAGTTGACCAAAAAGTATACCCCGATTGGGATAATTTTAGTCCCAATCAGGGATAAACATGTGAAATTTCAAAAAAAAAAAAAATCAGCCGCCACCCCCACTATGCCCCAAGGGATGATCAAAGAGGATCACCCCAAATGAAGTCATCAAACTTCATAAAACTCTTCCCTATAAATAGAGCACCATCTCTCCTTCAATTCTCCACAAAAATTCTTCATTCTTCTTCCTATAGTTTCATTAGAGTATAGGCAATAAACCGCCTTAGTTTGCCGCCGTCGAAATTGCCGGAGGTAGCCTCGGTTCTTACCGGAAGCTGCCCTAGAAAGTTAAATGAAGAAAACATCCCTCTGCAAATAAGTCCACTTGTGAGCATTTTTACACCCTCTAAACGTCGTTATTATAATCTGGTTTCTAAACAAAAGTTGTAGCCTTATGTCTTACAAACCAGTAGCTTCAAACGGTTTGCGATTTTGTTAAGTAACGAAGGAGATATGACCCAAAAATCAGGGCTGGTACAGTGGTGACGGGAAGTGATGAATTTTAAGATTTCAGACGTTGTTTTTGCTTCCGTTCGTTCGTTGAGCTTCATCTCGTTGATTTCCAAGTTTGTACCATGATTTTAAACAACTTTAGAATTGGAAGGTATTGGAATGATCCTTGAACTTATTGATTCATATATATTTGAAAATATAAATATCGATATTCATATTTATCAAACTTGTTTTGTTGTTAAAGCTTCAAATAAATCATTTGTGAATGATTTATCGACGTTAGAAAACATTTTTATGAAGCTAGTTTAAAGCTTAGAAGCTTAAATGAGGTTTTGAGAAAAATGGGTCGAAGGTTGAACATGATGAATGGTGACATGCGTTTCTCTTTGCGCGTATGTAGTAATTACATACCGTTTAACGGTACCAGAGTACAGTGCCATTTTACCGAGGTACCGTAACAAGGTACTGTACAATTGAAATTGGTCTA
Organism: Cuscuta campestris; assembly: GCA_900332095.2. Taxonomy (NCBI): domain Eukaryota; kingdom Viridiplantae; phylum Streptophyta; class Magnoliopsida; order Solanales; family Convolvulaceae; genus Cuscuta; species Cuscuta campestris. Next base: position 203,703 of record OOIL02004170.1, on the reverse strand, counting down.
GAACGGTATGGTTGAGCATTTAGACTCAACAGTGTACCGTTGCGAACATTTTTAAGACGACAATGCTATTTTTAAAAATGTAAAATCCTATTTTTGATAACATTTGATTACAATCAATATGGAAATGATTTTTTTAATTAAATATGATGTCTTTGACAAATAAATAATCTTGTTTGATGCATGACGGTAAGCTAGGGTGCTAACACCCGAAGCTAGGCCACTATTTTTTATTGCATATTATGATGATTATTACTAATTGATGATTATGATGATGATTATTGATTGATGATTATGATGAATAAACCTTGATGAATATTATATTTAAAATGCTAATCATGAATGATTAAATCATAATGAATATGTTGATGATTGTGAAAATAATATGCACTGTTAAGGGTATCTAAATATACCCATATTAATAATGTTGAATTGAAGAGTATCTAGAAGAACACTAAGATATACCCATATGACCATTTTAGTTAATTAATATTGATTTCAAGGGTATTTAGAATAATTCTAAGATATACCCATAGTGATGTTAATTTTGAAGGCTATCTAGAAAAACTTTAAGATATACCCATTTAAGTTAGGCCTTGTGGGTATGACGCATGGTGGTCAGGGTTAAAACGTACGTTCGAGATCCAAGAACCAAATTTGAGTACCTACTCGTTTGGAGGTACCATCCAACCCAACAGTGAACACTACACTGTCGGTTTCTAGTTGACTTTAAGCGGAGGTAGGTTTAAGATTTAAAAAAAAAACATCTTTTGAAAATCTGTATCTTAAACTAGGCCTAGCTTAAGGGTTGGTTAGGAATACGCTAAACTAGAATTAGTTTAAGAATTAAATTAGTCTTAGACTAAGAATACGTTAAGACTTTTTCATCTTTCTACACGTAGGTATGAGATAAATAAATGTGGAGCCTATTTTGGAGAATACTGAGATGGAGGTGATGCGTGGACATGAATAAATATACTACGGAGTATTTAAGTAAAAGATTTTATCACATATGTTGATAATAATGTTGTAGTTTACAAATTGCTTCTGATCCGTACTGTTTTAAATAATTTTACTCTCATGTAATTATGAAATATTTTGTACAATTGTTTGAAATAAAGTTTTTAAATGTTTGAAATTTTTACATTACCAAGTTAATACTTTAGTTTGAAAGGGACTACAGACCTAGACGGATTAGGGTGTTACTATTTGGTATCGGAGCAAATGATTTTAAAATCAGTTTTTGGACCATTTGACTAAACTGTTTTCAAGATTGTGCGTCCGCATCCTCCACTTCATCTCAGCTCCAAGAAGGTAATAAATATTGTGTTGCATGAAAATATGCCATTTGTTTAGAAAACATATAGAAGATATTGTCATTGTAAGAAGTTAGAGATTACTAACAACAACAAAAAATTGAATTGTGACATATTTTACAAATGAAAGTTGGTTATACAAAAGTATATACTTGTTGATTTTGAAAATTGATACATTGAATTATTGCAAAGAATTAAATAATTAAAAAAAATTGAAGTGTTTGTTTGCAAAATGTCATTATGAAATTTTCTACAAAAAAAAAGTATTTCAAAAAGATTGTGTAAATTATTATTACACACTATGGTATTATTTTATATCTTGAAATATACAAGGGAATAAAATACTTATTTTTATGAACAAAAGACTTTGAAAGTATTATATTGAGAAAAGAATTTTTCTCCAAAATTATGTGTTGGTTTGTTTGAAGATCTTTCCTCCAAAAAATATTTATAATGTATTTATTATGCAACGTTTAAAACAAAAATCATTATGTGAATATTTTCAAAACAATTGTGGGATGATAACTTGAAAAATATTTTATGAACGTTTTCATAAAAATGTGATGTTGATCTTTTGAAATGTGTTTGTTTAAAAAAAATTGCTATTTTGAGTCACTTAGTGGATATCTACAAATAAATAATGTTGATAAATATTTTTAATATTGAAAAGATATTTGGGTCAAACAACCATCATGAGTCACTATTGTTATTAAAAAAAATGGTATGTTGTAAGATGTTTTTTTAAAAAAATGTGTATGATGAATTAGTTAAAACAAAATTATTTGTAAAAAAAAGTTTGTGTAAATTCTTTATATATCTTGTATAAAATGTTCATACTTCATACCAATTATTTTGAATATCCAATGTTTTGAGAAATTGATTTTGCCTTCACTTAAAAATACAATTGACAAGTTGTTCAAACAAAATTGTTGGCTTTTGATAAGATTTTAATGAAATTGAGTTGACGAACCGTTTATTCAAGAATTTATCTATGTTTAACCACAAAGTACGTACTGTTGTTACTCTTTGAAGAAACTAATTTTTTATGACTAATGATTTGGGTCAACATCGAATGATTTTATCAAATTTTTTTTGAACTGAGTCTTGATAAAGGTTACTTTCATATGAAAATTTATTTGACAAATATTTCTTTTTCAAAGGCGTTATTCCAAATTATTGAGATAATGATTGAAATTAATAGAGATTATCCATTTTAAAGTCAAAATTTGACTAGATTATAATTCAAACTTTGATAAATATGACATTCTTCTGAACATGATTAATTCTTAATAAAATTTGTTTCATAAAAATATTCTATGTTGAATATTAAAAAAAGTGTATGTGTGTATTTGAAGCTATTGTATGTTGAAGTTAATTTTAAAAGAAAATGTTGGGACTTATTTTGAAAACCATATAAAACAAATTTGTTGAAAACTTTATGTGAGCATTTTGATGAATCATTTCGAAGGAAATAAATTTAGAATATATGATTTGGGACTTAAAAAACCAAAAATTTTTGAAGGCTTTGTGTAAGTATTTTTCTTTAATCGTTTTGAAGAAAGCATATATGTTTTGAAACTCATCAAATTATAGTGATTGTTTAAAATATGTTTATTAAGCAGTAATATTTCAGATAAAATTTCTTTAAGATTTTACTCTGAAATGAATCTAATTTAGCAGAAATAATATTTTATGTGGTATCGTGGATACTATAATAAACAAAATTTCGTTTACTGTGGGAATTCAAAGAAAAATTTTCAGGGTGAATACACAAATATGTGAGCATGTTGTTAAGTCTCAAAAGGAATTAATTAAAAAAATTGTGAGAAAGACATTTGAACGAATAATTACAAAACAAACGTGTTTTACGAACTCTTTGATGCTAATGCGACGAGATAAGTTTTTGACAATGTTATTTTATACTCCCTCCGTTCTCAAAAACATTTCGTCTTTCATTTTTTTCACTTCCAACAAAACACTTCCACTTTCTATTAAAAAACCACTTTTACCCTTACTTTTTTATACCCTACCTATCACATCATACTTTGTCTCTAATAATCTATCCATCACATCTTACTTTTACCTATCACATCAAGGGCAAAATTGGAAGTCAACAACAATTTAATACTTCCTTATTTTTACACAAAGTCAAAAGAGGAACACTTTTTCCAAACGGAGGGAGTACAAAGTATCGTTTAAAGATATTTGTAAAAAAAATGTGTGTGTCTTAAGACACCCTGAGCTAATAAAACAAATAATGAAAAAACTATTTTTGCCTTAAAAAAATTGTGAGAAATGTGTTGCATGTTGGAAGATGAAAATCTTTGCTTAAAAAAAGTGTGTAAAACTAATTTTTTTTAAATAAATGTCATCTTGATGTGGTAAAAATTTTTTTTATTATAAAGTTGATCTAAATATTATGTAATGACATGAACAAATGCTGTTGTTATGACATATTAAATGTCATCAAGCTGTTTCAATGATGTGCAATCTACTTGTTGATATCATGTAAATCAGTGCAACCTTGTTAAGGTTCACAGTCGAAAACTTCAAATTATGAATCCTTATTTAGCTAACTACCTAAAAAACCTTGAGCAACTACAATGATTATTACTATTCGCTAAACGTCACTATACAGCTTTAATTATGAACGTTAGCCGTGAAAATAATCATTTGTCCAGAATGACAAATAATGTGCATACGCTATGAACCAACACTCTTGACTTAGTCCGAGGATGCTTCTAGATTATTTACGTAGTAAAAAAGCATGTATGAGTTGTAAGACGCAGTCATAGAAGGACTGTTGAAGAATGAAGAATCCTGCGATGACGCAAGACAATCCGTAAATCTACTTGGCACGAATCTCAACATGAAAAAAATTGAAGAACAATCTAATGGTAACTTTTTCCTCTTATCTTGAACGGAAACACGTCATTGTCGAGTTGCTAAAAAAAAGTACAAAATAGACTTTTTGTCAAATAAATTAAATGCCTTTATGAAAAGTGTTGTACTCATCATTTTGTGAATTATTTTGAAATAAATTTTTACCATAGGAAAATTTCGGGACGGAATGTTTTTTAAAGAGGGAAGAAATGTAACATCCCAAAACATGGCCTAAAATTTATTTACTTATCTTATAATAAAAGAATTTTTAAAACAATATTTTGACCCAAGAACGTATAATTTCTATGTTTGACAAAAAATAAAAGAATTTTTGGAGTCAATGATTTTTTATTAAAATTGAGTTTTATGGATAGGTCTCGAAAAGACGAATCCAACGGTATATTTTATGAATAAATCTGATGTACAGATTTTTGGTTATGACATTTTAAATATGTAATTTGCATAAAAATGAGAAGTGGTCAACAATGTGAACTTTTGTAAAATGATTTATTGAAATAAGTTATTCAAATTGAATAATATTGATTAAATATGAGAGTACTTTTAATAATATGTCAATTAGTTCAATTTTGACTCCGTCAAAGTCAAAACCCTAAAATATGGTGTCAGAAAAAGTATTTAAAAAAATATGAAAATTATATTGTCACGTAGAGTTTTTTATAATAATAATGAATGGTCGATTTCAAGTAGGGGGCCCGAGGCCCGTAACACGTAGAGTTTGACTGTCTGACCACAACGGTATAATCAGATTTCAATTTGGAGAAAGTTGGACCAAAAAATATACCCCGATCGGGACCATTTTAGTTACAATCACGGACAAACATGTGAAATTTCCAAAAAAAATCACCCGCCACCCCCACTACGCCCAACGGATGATCAAAGAGGATCACCCCAAATGAAGTCATCAAACTTCATAAAAATCTTCTTCTTCCCCTATAAATGGAGCACCATCTCTCCTTCAATTCTCCACCAAAATTCTTCATCCTTCTTCCTATAGTTTCATTAGAGTATAGGGAATAACCGCCTTAGTTCGCCGCCGTCGAAGTTGCCGGAGGTAGCCACGGTTTTTACCAGAAGTTGCCCCAGAAAGTTGAATGAAGAAAACATCCCTGTGCAAATCAGCCAACTTGTGAGCATTTTTACACCCTCTAAACGTCGTTATTATAATCTGGTTTCTAAATGAAAGTTGTAGCCTTATGTCTTATGAATCCGTAGCTTCAAACGGTTCGTGATTTTGTTAAGTAACGAAGGAGATATGACCCAAAAACCAGGGCTGGTAGAGTGGTGACGGGAAGTGACACATTTTAAGATTTCCGACGTTGTTAGTGCTCCCGTTCGTTCATTGAACTTCATCTCGTTGATTTCTAGGTCTGTACCATGATTTTAAACAACTTTAGAAGGTATTAGAATGATCCTTGAACTTATTGATTCATATATATTGGAAAATATAAATATTTGATATTCATATTCATCAAACTTATTTTGTTGTTAAAGCTTCAAATAAATCGTTTGTGAATGATTTATCGTCGTTAGAAATTTTTTTTATGAATCTAGTTTAAAGCTTAGAAGCTTAAATGGTGTTTTGAGAAAAATGGATCGAAGTTTGAACATGGTGAATAGTGACATGCGTTTCTCTTTGCACGTACGTAGTAATTACATACCGTTTAACGGTACTAGAGTACCATGTCATGGTACCAAGGTACCATAACAAGGTACCGTATAATTGTAATTGGTCTAGAACGGTATGGTCGGTCATTTAGACTCAACGTTTGACCGTTGCGAACATTTTTAATTCTAAAAATGCTAATTTTGAAAATCTAAAATCCTTTTTTGATATCATATAATTTGATAACAATCAATATGGAAATGATTTTTAGAATTAAACATGATGTTTTTGACAAATAAATAATCTTGTTTGATGCATGACGGTAAGCTAAGAAGTTAACACCCGAAGCTAGGCCACTATTTGTTATTGCATATTATGATGATTATTACTAATTGATGATTATGGTGATGATTATTGATTGATGATTATGATGATTAAACCTTGATGAATATTCCGGTTAAAATGCTAATCATGAATGATTAAATCATAATGAATATATTGATGATTGTGAAAAATAATATGTACTATTATGGGTATCTAAATATACCCATATTAATGTTGAGTTGAAGGGTATCTAGAAGAACTCTAAGATATACCCAAATGACCATTTTAGTTAATGAATATTGATTTCAAGGGTATCTTGAATAATTCAAAGATATACCCATAGTGATGTTAATTTTGAAGGCTATCTAGAAAACTCTAAGATATACCCATTTAAGTTCGGCCTTGCGTGTATGATACCCGGTTGTCAGGGTTAAAACGTACGTACGGGATCCAAGAACCAAACTTGAGTACCTACTCGTTTGTTGAACCACCCAACCCAACCGTTAACACTACGTTGTTAGTTTCTGGTTGACCTTAAGCGAAGGTAACTATAAGATTAAAAAAACTTCTTTTGAAAATATGTATCTTAAACTAGGAATACCTTAAACTAGAATTAGTTTAAGAATTAAATTAGCCTTAGACTAAGAATAGTTTAAGAACACTGTTATGATTTGGCCTTAGCTTAGAATAAGTTAAGAGCAATTATTTTTGATAAAACTTGATATGAAATTATGTGTTAAATGATGAATATTGTGATAAAAAAATGACATGTGATTATTGTGAACTATGGACTTATTCCTATATAAGTTTGAATGATGTTGTTAATTATCATTGTTAAAATGACAAAGACAGATTTAAATACAAAAAGTAAATATTTGAACATATATATGTGATTGGAATTGTTTAAGAAATTATTCTGTGAATTCTTTTGTTGTGCCAAGGTACCACTTAGCTTCATTGCTGAGCGTGTAGACTTTTTCATCTTTCTACATGTAGGTATGAGAGAAATAAATGTGGAACCTATTCTGGAGAATACTTAGATGGAGGTGATGCATGAACATGAACAAATATACTATTTAAGTAAATGATTTTATCACATCTATTGACAATAATGTTGTAGTTTACAAATTGCTTGCGCACTGTTTCAAATAATTTTACTCCGATGTAATTATGAAATATTTTGTACAATTATTTGAAATAAAGTTTTTAAATGGATGTTTAAATTTTTACGGTACCAAGTTAATACTTTAGTTCGAAAGGAGCTACAGACCTGGACGGATTAGGGTGTTACATTAACACTGGATGCTAGTCCGCTAATTGTTATTATTATTGATTGATGATTATGATGAATATTATTGATTTATGAATATGATGATTAAGATTTAATATTTTGATTTAAGTAATGTTTATGAACTATTAAATCATGACTAAAAATGGATAGATTTATGATCATGAAAATAATGTGTAACGTTATGGATATCTAAAAGAACTCTAAAATATATTCATTTGGAATTTATGATGACTATTATGAATATTTAGAAGAACTCTAAGATATACCTATGTCACCAATTCTAAAATTTGGGGTTAAAATGTACGTACGAGATCCAAAACGGATATCACCCACCCGATAGTTCACTGTTCGGTTGGTACGTAATCCATAACACTCATAGGGTAGATTATCGATTCCTGTGGTCTGCGTTAAATGATTTACAGTTTAAGAGCCTAGTTAGAAATATTGCCTTAGACTAGGAATAGCTAAGAGCTTATTATAAAAATTGTTGGCCTTAGATTAAGAATAATTTAAAAGCACTATTGAGATATTTAATGTTGAATATTGTATATGTCCTGAAATGACTTGAATTACTCCCTCCGTCCTAATTTTTTCTTCCCAGTTTGACTTTTCCCCATTTTTAATTTTTGCTTTGACTTCAAATTTTACCCTCCTTAAAAAAGATTTTTTGAAATTTTTTTTGCAATCATTCAAAATATAGAGTTAGAAGATAATTGGTGTAAATACATGAGGGTATTAATGTCATTTGTCATCTTTTTTTTCTAATGGGAAGGTAGTTTTAGGACGGAGAAAAAGGGGAAGCGGGAAGAAAGTTTTAGGACGGAGGGAGTAAAATATTGTGAATATCATGAATGATGAGTGCTTGAATTGTATATTGTGTGCATGATATCAAATAGTTGATTACGAATTTAGATTCAATTTATATGGATGTTCGACACTTTAGATATGCTTACTCAACTTGTTATTATGGATGTTCGACATTGTTAGAGAAGGCGTGCAACTCTAGATGGGGGTGAATAGAGTTGTTGAGAATTGTTACCGATTTTCGTGGGATTAATAATATAAACGTAAGTGCATCGGAAATAAAAGAGAGAAGGCAAAGAACACACCGATGTATACTGGTTCACCACCTCGTGGCTTGTCCAGTTCCCCAAGAGACTCTCTCGAAGCTACCACTACTTGCGTTAAGCTTACAGGTGCTTAACAAACCGTTCACAACTCGAGAACTTGAATCCCACAAGCCTCGGCACAACCGTTCGTAGATATGCCCTCTACAAGACTTCACAACCAAGACTTAAGTCACATAAGTCTTGTACAATAAGAAGAATAATCTTATTCAACCTCTCAACATAAACTCTCACAAGAGTAGAAATGAGAAATGATTAAAGCTCTAATGGATGACAAAACACTCTCTTGAAAATACCTAGTTTTTTCTCAAAATATATCAATTTGAGGAAGAATTGAATGAAGTATTATAACCTCAAGATAGGAGAGTTTAGGAGTGTTTGTTCATTGCCTAAGAATGAAATTTATAAAGGGGTTGAAGGAATATATCCGTTGGTCCAAGAAAAGGAGCTGTGATGAAAAGTGCAGCATAATAATCGATTAATGCAGTCTGAGCAAAATTCCTTCAGTGGACGAAATAATAATCAATTTTTGCCAAAGTGTAAAAATTGATATTTTTAGCAATAATGCCCTAACATGAAGGACACAATCATGTGTGCTGGGTGAAGTGCTAATTTGGAATTTAGAACTTTTTTAGGGCATGAAAATCATATCAATGGGCTCCCCAAAGAACATACATAATTCAAATTCAAAATTTGAATTATGAGAATATATTTTTGGTGTAGAAAAATGAGTACCAAAAATATTTTGTATGTCAAATGGTGTACACGAAAAATATTTGAACAAAATATTTTTGCTTACCAAAAATATTTTCAAATATCAAAATAAATATTTTGATAAATGTTTGACACACCTTTTGTAACTAACTCGATGAATGTATTTTGAACAATTAAAAAGATTTTTCAACCGACTCTGAAAATATATTATTTTTATATTAACTCTCATAAAAATAATTTTGGAGAGAAGATATTTTTGTCATTCTTACAATTATTCCTAAGACTCAAATAAATAAAAAAGGTCTTCGAAAATCTTCTACTCCTCCGAGTCCTCTGTTAGGCGCTCCGAACGCGTCTCAAACCACAATAAAATTTTGTACACCTTCTTTAATACTTCAAGGAATTTGCACTTCAAGTCTTCGTGTTTGTCGTTGTAGCACTTTGATCTTGACTTGAATAAAATGTTTTTGTCAATTATCAAAACCTGTGAGTCAACACTTAACAACACAGAAAGGGTTGAACTCATGCATTCCAACATAGGCTGCAGACCTGAACGGATTAGGGTATTACAAAAAAACTAAAATAATGAGAGAAATATTTATACTATGTTTGGTTCAAGAAATTTAAGAAGGAAGAAAAAGAAAATGAGAAGGAAAACATTTTTCTTGTTTGGTTAGAGAGGAAAAGAAAAAAATTGAAAAGAAAAGAAAATGAGAAAGAAATAATTACTAAGGGATGAAAAAACCAAATTCCTCCCATTTTGTAAGGAAAATGAGGGAAAAATATTTTTTTCTTTTCTTTTCAAATTCCTTTAACCAAACATAGTTTTAAGGGGAAAATGATGTGGTATGAGAAATAGAAGAGAGAGGAGGGAAAGTGAGAAGCTTTAAGGCGAGGCGGCACCCACTCATATCTTCGAGAGTACCTATACCATACATTTGGATGTACGTTATTTCCCGTATATGCGCAAGAACAGTCATTGTAGAGTAACTAAGTAGTCATTTCGAGTAACAAAATACTCATTTTCAAGTAATTGAATGTTCATTCTCGAGCATAAATGAATTTTAGAGAAATGAGTATTCAGTTATTCGAGAATGAGTATCCATTTGCTCAAAAATGAGCATTTAGTTACTCGTAAATGAGCACTCTCCGTGGATGTGTTATATATATATTAGTGCAATAAAAAAAACTATTTGATAAATGATATTATAGTAATCATCAAAGAAGTTTTGTGGTGCGGAGTGCACGCTTCGTTGAGTTTATTTTGATAAAAGTCCCGTTCGAACGAGAGTTCAGAGCACCAGGGTCCAAGGGGCAGAGCCCCTGGTTGGCGTCAGCTTGAATTTTTTTTACTTTGGACAAAGTCCATTGTTAAAAAATTAATTTGAATTTTGAATTTTTGATTTTCCTTAAAGAAATTTTTGGGAAAAATGCGTGCATTTTTCTAACGTTTCGCGCGACTAGACGCGAATTTTTGAGATCAAGGTATATGTAGTAGATTCCCTTTTCACTGTGGTTCCTATGTTTCAAATCAAACTATGTATCACATATATTTTCTCTTCAACCAATATTTTGTTTACTAGAGTTTGAGTTACATATCTATTTATGTAAGAGCTAAATCATTGTGGAGACTTGAGAGTTATTGATGAAGTAGAGGACTACTTTTTTCTATAGATAACCAGGTCTTTACCCTCCCCATACCCTGCTACTTTATGTAGGGTCAGCTGCATGGTTGCTGCTGAAGACGGTGGTGCTACTGTTGTAGAATGATTGGGATGCCCACTGAAGGTCACTCATCATGTGTTTAATATTAATGGCTGCAATTTCTTTTCCAAGTATTGCTTAATCTTCTAAAATATGGAGTATTAAATTTCAAACGATATTGCTGATGTTCTGAATTGCATTAATATTTTTTTGATTTGATACTTTATGTTAAATGAGACCCAATGTAATCATAATTTCTTTATCACATCAACCTAGAAACACCTCTATATCAGTGGGGGTAGGGGAGCAAAGATTATCAGTCGGGAAAAGGCACTTGCTCCAACAATTGTGCAAAATTTATGCAGTTTTTGTAAATATTGAAAATATGAAATTTCTTACAGGGAATAAATAGTGTTCAGAGAGACGAGACACTCTACAACTTTGTGTTCCAATTATGTATGTGCAGGTACAAACACTTGGATTTTAAAGCTTTGCTTCCGTGAAGGTGTATTAATCACGGTTAACTCGAAACTAAAGTCATGCACAAAAGCAAAATGGGAAAGTTTTAGGCCAGATGCCCTTCTTGTCCCAATCTTCGACCTTACGAAAGAACAATGAGATATTTTTTAAAATGTCATCACCATAGGTTAGGTTCTACTTGGGAAATGTCACGAGATGGTGATGAGTAAAGATATTTCCTAGTCACCTTCCTTTTCAAGATTGATATTGTACTCCACCATAGATCTTCCCACACACTATAACTCACTTTGTATGCTTATTTTACCCACTTATTTCACAATATATTAGTATTGTCACTTCTAGTTTTGTAGAACTTTTTATGTACTTTTTTATTATATAAGTGTTATTTTTAAATTTATCCTTATAATCAAATAAATTGAATTGAAAATAAAGTCGGTCAAACCTCGTAACGCGCAATGAGAAGATCTTTGGTGGACGGAGGAAGTAAAATATACCTGCAAAGCATGGAACGTGACAAAGGTTGAGTTTGGTCAACAACAACTACCTAGTAAAGTCCAACAAGTGGGGTAGAGGGTAGGTTTACACTAACCTTATTCCTACCTATCATTGCTCAGAGCCTTAGATATTGAGCTCAATGCAAGTTTATTAAGTGTCTTTGCTGCCAATGTTTTGATAGTGAAATATCGAAATATCCCACATGTCATATGCAATCTATAGTGTGAAGTTTAATGCTAAGGATCTGTGTTTGAATCACAAGACATTTTTCTGTGTAATGTAGTCCTTTTTCCTATGAGGGGTGGCAAAGATGGATTTTGTCTGTTAGTTAAAGTTGAAGATGTGAGGAAAAAATGATTTGTGCTAATGAATTAATTACACGTGATTGATGGGGGCGATCATTGGTTTACGCTTTCAAAGAAACATGTGCAATCTATCGACCTACCCAAGAAGAATTTTAAGATCATGCTATTCAAGCTATCGTGACCTTTGTTTCTAGTTTGAAAAATCTTTGATCTTTGACTGCCAATCAATTTTTTTATTGAGATAGGAGTCACTGGTGTTTTTTTGTTTTGTCCCTTTTCTTGTCTGTGATACATCTTTTTTATAATGCTCAATTTGGAAATATTTTTGCTCATGGAATCTTTATACCTTGCAACATCCGTCTTATATCTATATAATAAGAGATGCCATGTAAGGACTGCAGTTTGTCCAAGCATTTGTGAATCTCCTTTTATGCCAATAGCTAACTTCAAAGAGAATGTATTCTATTTTAAGCATAGCATCGTTTCGTTATAACTTATTCCATCTCACATCAGAATCACGGCACCTTGAGTTGGAAGTCTATCTCGAAAGGTCCTATGCAGTGAGACAGGGAGTGCATCGAGTGACATGCCAAGACACAAAGCAAACCTCTTACCTTATAACATTATTAAATATGTTCTAGTATATTACGTATTCATGTTTGTAGTAAACAAGAAAAGTTGTGATTTTTTAAAATGAAGTTATTTACATTAAAAGTCTGGTCTTCTAAAGAGCGTTACAGTTTCTAGACAGTAGTAGTCTGTTGTGGCCTATCGCCTGGATGGGTTTTGGCGGGGTTTAGTTTGGTCTAGGGACGTTAGGCTGGGGCCAATCAAGAAGAACTAGGTGGTCTTCGAGGTAGTTGAACTGCCTTGTTCTGACCTAAGAAGAGCTATATGTGGATTTTTAAGACAAAGGTTGGACTTGAGCATTGGTATCAAGAAAAGAAGCTAAACAATGAAGCCTTCTCTCACTACGAGCTTTGCTTATTGGTTCTTGACTCATGTAAACCTAAATCTTCTATTTCTTTGGTGCAGGGTTTATACCTGGATGTTAAATTTGAACTGGTAAAGTTGCCTCAAGAAGTTAAATTTTGGGATTTTCAAGGTACTTCAATTTGTGGTATGGTGTCTTTGCAAAATATTTATGTTCTTGAGCTTTGATTGTCAATAACAATACTCCATTTTTGTTCACTTCATATTGCTCTCATATATGTTTTCACTTATTGTATCTTATATGCCTTCACATTAAAGTCCCTTAAAAAGATAATAGCATGATCAAGTTTTTTAAAATTAATTAAGTCAGGGAACTCCAGAGTGTGCCTTCTAAATTCTAATATTTGGAAGTTACTGAAAGGAAACACCCATGATATGGCACTTAGGCAATATGCATGAATCAGATAAAAGCCTGGAGCTGTTTTATCATTACTTGCTCTTATTGGATACATGAAAAATGAGTATTTATACTGTGTAACAGCACACACGCGCGCACCCATACACACTGACATACACACTTTATTTGTTGTTTGTGAATTTAGCTGATCGCATGATCCATAGAGAAACATGATAAGAACCTCTTTATTGCTTCTCCTTCACATATGGGTATTCCTCACTTCTCGTCATCGCTCTCATCGCTGCTGCTGTCGCTGCCACACTCACAGTTTGTTCCTCTGTGCTTTTTCTTCCCTATGCTCTTCAGCTGGTGTTTCATCTTGTCCACCAAACCCTCTTTCTTCTCACAGGTTGCAGTTGAATTTTTGATACATGCAGTTTCATTCACCTGGTTGTGGTGGTGAAACACTCTCCCCGCCACCTCTTTCACCTTGTCTTTCAAAGAATGGTGTTGATCGTTTTCAACCTTGTGGCTGGTGACAACGGTGGTTTTTTGACAGACCGTTGTTTCCTCGACTTGCCTGTAGCTCTGCTCCAATGCCATTATTGAATCAATGCAGAAACGGGTGTGTATATAGAGAAAGGATATTCAGAGGTTTAGTGATGATAATTGATGACCTGTTTGGGTTTGACAGCTCTCAACATTCATGTACTCCGTATCTTATATAGGCAATATAGCTAGAGGTAAGCTATGTGTGGGAGAATCTGGTTCCTCTTTCTGTGTGGTCAGATTTATAAAGAATTTGATTCCTTATATAGACACCCCCCCCCCCAATTTTATGCTTTTGATGAGGTCCACATATATGCTACCTCGTGGAGAAGGTTCACCAAGGGCGGTAAGTGAAAGAGAATATGAGATTTTCTCAACCAGTGGTGGATCCACAATTCTCCCTACTTCGGTTATGAATCATCTCAAATTGACTCTTTTTGGTTTTTAAAGAGAAGTTAACTAAGGTTATGTTCGCCTTCAAAAAAAAAAAAAGTTATGTTCTGTCCAACTTATTTTTTTCTGTTTTTTTCTTATTCTTATTAAAATTAGATAAGATCAGATTATATCTAATTGGATCAGATTAGATCTAATCAGATCTGATTAGATCAGATGTAATCAAGAATTATTATTATTATTATTATTATTATTATTACTATTATGATTATGATTATTATTATTACTAGTATTTTGACCCGTGCCATGCACGGGGTCGAAAGAAATTTATGTCGATTCTAAATTTATTTTAATGAAATTTATTTTTCAGAATAAAGTAAATATATTGCTCACATGATTTTTAATACTACAAATGAAAAAAGCCAAAGTAAAATAAATAATATTTGAGGAANTGGGATTATTTTTAACCAAGTCAGTGTTCACACATGGTCAACTATATTTTGTTGTTTCACGATTGAAGACAAAGACCGGATTAAAAATATTAGTTCTAGATGACAATAGAAACCCTTGCAATCATACCAAAAATGTTGTATACCCTGAAATCTTTCGGAAAATTTGGTATGAAAATAAACATTGATAACTCTACATTCTGTTCCTCAAATATTATTTATTTTACTTTGGCTTTTTTCATTTGTAGTATTAAAAATCATGTGAGCAATATATTTACTTTATTCTGAAAAATAAATTTCATTAAAATAAATTTAGAATCGACATAAATTTCTTTCGACCCCGTGCATGGCACGGGTCAAAATACTAGTAATAATAATAATCATAATCATAATAGTAATAATAATAATAATAATAATAATAATAATTCTTGATTACATCTGATCTAATCAGATCTGATTAGATCTAATCTGATCCAATTAGATATAATCTGATCTTATCTAATTTTAATAAGAATAAGAAAAAAACAGAAAAAAATAAGTTGGACAGAACATAACTTTTTTTTTTTTTGAAGGCGAACATAACCTTAGTTAACTTCTCTTTAAAAACCAAAAAGAGTCAATTTGAGATGATTCATAACCGAAGTAGGGAGAATTGTGGATCCACCACTGGTTGAGAAAATCTCATATTCTCTTTCACTTACCGCCCTTGGTGAACCTTCTCCACGAGGTAGCATATATGTGGACCTCATCAAAAGCATAAAATTGGGGGGGGGGGTGTCTATATAAGGAATCAAATTCTTTATAAATCTGACCACACAGAAAGAGGAACCAGATTCTCCCACACATAGCTTACCTCTAGCTATATTGCCTATATAAGATACGGAGTACATGAATGTTGAGAGCTGTCAAACCCAAACAGGTCATCAATTATCATCACTAAACCTCTGAATATCCTTTCTCTATATACACACCCGTTTCTGCATTGATTCAATAATGGCATTGGAGCAGAGCTACAGGCAAGTCGAGGAAACAACGGTCTGTCAAAAAACCACCGTTGTCACCAGCCACAAGGTTGAAAACGATCAACACCATTCTTTGAAAGACAAGGTGAAAGAGGTGGCGGGGAGAGTGTTTCACCACCACAACCAGGTGAATGAAACTGCATGTATCAAAAATTCAACTGCAACCTGTGAGAAGAAAGAGGGTTTGGTGGACAAGATGAAACACCAGCTGAAGAGCATAGGGAAGAAAAAGCACAGAGGAACAAACTGTGAGTGTGGCAGCGACAGCAGCAGCGATGAGAGCGATGACGAGAAGTGAGGAATACCCATATGTGAAGGAGAAGCAATAAAGAGGTTCTTATCATGTTTCTCTATGGATCATGCGATCAGCTAAATTCACAAACAACAAATAAAGTGTGTATGTCAGTGTGTATGGGTGCGCGCGTGTGTGCTGTTACACAGTATAAATACTCATTTTTCATGTATCCAATAAGAGCAAGTAATGATAAAACAGCTCCAGGCTTTTATCTGATTCATGCATATTGCCTAAGTGCCATATCATGGGTGTTTCCTTTCAGTAACTTCCAAATATTAGAATTTAGAAGGCACACTCTGGAGTTCCCTGACTTAATTAATTTTAAAAAACTTGATCATGCTATTATCTTTTTAAGGGACTTTAATGTGAAGGCATATAAGATACAATAAGTGAAAACATATATGAGAGCAATATGAAGTGAACAAAAATGGAGTATTGTTATTGACAATCAAAGCTCAAGAACATAAATATTTTGCAAAGACACCATACCACAAATTGAAGTACCTTGAAAATCCCAAAATTTAACTTCTTGAGGCAACTTTACCAGTTCAAATTTAACATCCAGGTATAAACCCTGCACCAAAGAAATAGAAGATTTAGGTTTACATGAGTCAAGAACCAATAAGCAAAGCTCGTAGTGAGAGAAGGCTTCATTGTTTAGCTTCTTTTCTTGATACCAATGCTCAAGTCCAACCTTTGTCTTAAAAATCCACATATAGCTCTTCTTAGGTCAGAACAAGGCAGTTCAACTACCTCGAAGACCACCTAGTTCTTCTTGATTGGCCCCAGCCTAACGTCCCTAGACCAAACTAAACCCCGCCAAAACCCATCCAGGCGATAGGCCACAACAGACTACTACTGTCTAGAAACTGTAACGCTCTTTAGAAGACCAGACTTTTAATGTAAATAACTTCATTTTAAAAAATCACAACTTTTCTTGTTTACTACAAACATGAATACGTAATATACTAGAACATATTTAATAATGTTATAAGGTAAGAGGTTTGCTTTGTGTCTTGGCATGTCACTCGATGCACTCCCTGTCTCACTGCATAGGACCTTTCGAGATAGACTTCCAACTCAAGGTGCCGTGATTCTGATGTGAGATGGAATAAGTTATAACGAAACGATGCTATGCTTAAAATAGAATACATTCTCTTTGAAGTTAGCTATTGGCATAAAAGGAGATTCACAAATGCTTGGACAAACTGCAGTCCTTACATGGCATCTCTTATTATATAGATATAAGACGGATGTTGCAAGGTATAAAGATTCCATGAGCAAAAATATTTCCAAATTGAGCATTATAAAAAAGATGTATCACAGACAAGAAAAGGGACAAAACAAAAAAACACCAGTGACTCCTATCTCAATAAAAAAATTGATTGGCAGTCAAAGATCAAAGATTTTTCAAACTAGAAACAAAGGTCACGATAGCTTGAATAGCATGATCTTAAAATTCTTCTTGGGTAGGTCGATAGATTGCACATGTTTCTTTGAAAGCGTAAACCAATGATCGCCCCCATCAATCACGTGTAATTAATTCATTAGCACAAATCATTTTTTCCTCACATCTTCAACTTTAACTAACAGACAAAATCCATCTTTGCCACCCCTCATAGGAAAAAGGACTACATTACACAGAAAAATGTCTTGTGATTCAAACACAGATCCTTAGCATTAAACTTCACACTATAGATTGCATATGACATGTGGGATATTTCGATATTTCACTATCAAAACATTGGCAGCAAAGACACTTAATAAACTTGCATTGAGCTCAATATCTAAGGCTCTGAGCAATGATAGGTAGGAATAAGGTTAGTGTAAACCTACCCTCTACCCCACTTGTTGGACTTTACTAGGTAGTTGTTGTTGACCAAACTCAACCTTTGTCACGTTCCATGCTTTGCAGGTATATTTTACTTCCTCCGTCCACCAAAGATCTTCTCATTGCGCGTTACGAGGTTTGACCGACTTTATTTTCAATTCAATTTATTTGATTATAAGGATAAATTTAAAAATAACACTTATATAATAAAAAAGTACATAAAAAGTTCTACAAAACTAGAAGTGACAATACTAATATATTGTGAAATAAGTGGGTAAAATAAGCATACAAAGTGAGTTATAGTGTGTGGGAAGATCTATGGTGGAGTACAATATCAATCTTGAAAAGGAAGGTGACTAGGAAATATCTTTACTCATCACCATCTCGTGACATTTCCCAAGTAGAACCTAACCTATGGTGATGACATTTTAAAAAATATCTCATTGTTCTTTCGTAAGGTCGAAGATTGGGACAAGAAGGGCATCTGGCCTAAAACTTTCCCATTTTGCTTTTGTGCATGACTTTAGTTTCGAGTTAACCGTGATTAATACACCTTCACGGAAGCAAAGCTTTAAAATCCAAGTGTTTGTACCTGCACATACATAATTGGAACACAAAGTTGTAGAGTGTCTCGTCTCTCTGAACACTATTTATTCCCTGTAAGAAATTTCATATTTTCAATATTTACAAAAACTGCATAAATTTTGCACAATTGTTGGAGCAAGTGCCTTTTCCCGACTGATAATCTTTGCTCCCCTACCCCCACTGATATAGAGGTGTTTCTAGGTTGATGTGATAAAGAAATTATGATTACATTGGGTCTCATTTAACATAAAGTATCAAATCAAAAAAATATTAATGCAATTCAGAACATCAGCAATATCGTTTGAAATTTAATACTCCATATTTTAGAAGATTAAGCAATACTTGGAAAAGAAATTGCAGCCATTAATATTAAACACATGATGAGTGACCTTCAGTGGGCATCCCAATCATTCTACAACAGTAGCACCACCGTCTTCAGCAGCAACCATGCAGCTGACCCTACATAAAGTAGCAGGGTATGGGGAGGGTAAAGACCTGGTTATCTATAGAAAAAAGTAGTCCTCTACTTCATCAATAACTCTCAAGTCTCCACAATGATTTAGCTCTTACATAAATAGATATGTAACTCAAACTCTAGTAAACAAAATATTGGTTGAAGAGAAAATATATGTGATACATAGTTTGATTTGAAACATAGGAACCACAGTGAAAAGGGAATCTACTACATATACCTTGATCTCAAAAATTCGCGTCTAGTCGCGCGAAACGTTAGAAAAATGCACGCATTTTTCCCAAAAATTTCTTTAAGGAAAATCAAAAATTCAAAATTCAAATTAATTTTTTAACAATGGACTTTGTCCAAAGTAAAAAAAATTCAAGCTGACGCCAACCAGGGGCTCTGCCCCTTGGACCCTGGTGCTCTGAACTCTCGTTCGAACGGGACTTTTATCAAAATAAACTCAACGAAGCGTGCACTCCGCACCACAAAACTTCTTTGATGATTACTATAATATCATTTATCAAATAGTTTTTTTTATTGCACTAATATATATATAACACATCCACGGAGAGTGCTCATTTACGAGTAACTAAATGCTCATTTTTGAGCAAATGGATACTCATTCTCGAATAACTGAATACTCATTTCTCTAAAATTCATTTATGCTCGAGAATGAACATTCAATTACTTGAAAATGAGTATTTTGTTACTCGAAATGACTACTTAGTTACTCTACAATGACTGTTCTTGCGCATATACGGGAAATAACGTACATCCAAATGTATGGTATAGGTACTCTCGAAGATATGAGTGGGTGCCGCCTCGCCTTAAAGCTTCTCACTTTCCCTCCTCTCTCTTCTATTTCTCATACCACATCATTTTCCCCTTAAAACTATGTTTGGTTAAAGGAATTTGAAAAGAAAAGAAAAAAATATTTTTCCCTCATTTTCCTTACAAAATGGGAGGAATTTGGTTTTTTCATCCCTTAGTAATTATTTCTTTCTCATTTTCTTTTCTTTTCAATTTTTTTCTTTTCCTCTCTAACCAAACAAGAAAAATGTTTTCCTTCTCATTTTCTTTTTCTTCCTTCTTAAATTTCTTGAACCAAACATAGTATAAATATTTCTCTCATTATTTTAGTTTTTTTGTAATACCCTAATCCGTTCAGGTCTGCAGCCTATGTTGGAATGCATGAGTTCAACCCTTTCTGTGTTGTTAAGTGTTGACTCACAGGTTTTGATAATTGACAAAAACATTTTATTCAAGTCAAGATCAAAGTGCTACAACGACAAACACGAAGACTTGAAGTGCAAATTCCTTGAAGTATTAAAGAAGGTGTACAAAATTTTATTGTGGTTTGAGACGCGTTCGGAGCGCCTAACAGAGGACTCGGAGGAGTAGAAGATTTTCGAAGACCTTTTTTATTTATTTGAGTCTTAGGAATAATTGTAAGAATGACAAAAATATCTTCTCTCCAAAATTATTTTTATGAGAGTTAATATAAAAATAATATATTTTCAGAGTCGGTTGAAAAATCTTTTTAATTGTTCAAAATACATTCAT
Organism: Cuscuta campestris; assembly: GCA_900332095.2. Taxonomy (NCBI): domain Eukaryota; kingdom Viridiplantae; phylum Streptophyta; class Magnoliopsida; order Solanales; family Convolvulaceae; genus Cuscuta; species Cuscuta campestris. The sequence goes on along the minus strand of OOIL02004170.1, from coordinate 182,966 downwards.
CGAGTTAGTTACAAAAGGTGTGTCAAACATTTATCAAAATATTTATTTTGATATTTGAAAATATTTTTGGTAAGCAAAAATATTTTGTTCAAATATTTTTCGTGTACACCATTTGACATACAAAATATTTTTGGTACTCATTTTTCTACACCAAAAATATATTCTCATAATTCAAATTTTGAATTTGAATTATGTATGTTCTTTGGGGAGCCCATTGATATGATTTTCATGCCCTAAAAAAGTTCTAAATTCCAAATTAGCACTTCACCCAGCACACATGATTGTGTCCTTCATGTTAGGGCATTATTGCTAAAAATATCAATTTTTACACTTTGGCAAAAATTGATTATTATTTCGTCCACTGAAGGAATTTTGCTCAGACTGCATTAATCGATTATTATGCTGCACTTTTCATCACAGCTCCTTTTCTTGGACCAACGGATATATTCCTTCAACCCCTTTATAAATTTCATTCTTAGGCAATGAACAAACACTCCTAAACTCTCCTATCTTGAGGTTATAATACTTCATTCAATTCTTCCTCAAATTGATATATTTTGAGAAAAAACTAGGTATTTTCAAGAGAGTGTTTTGTCATCCATTAGAGCTTTAATCATTTCTCATTTCTACTCTTGTGAGAGTTTATGTTGAGAGGTTGAATAAGATTATTCTTCTTATTGTACAAGACTTATGTGACTTAAGTCTTGGTTGTGAAGTCTTGTAGAGGGCATATCTACGAACGGTTGTGCCGAGGCTTGTGGGATTCAAGTTCTCGAGTTGTGAACGGTTTGTTAAGCACCTGTAAGCTTAACGCAAGTAGTGGTAGCTTCGAGAGAGTCTCTTGGGGAACTGGACAAGCCACGAGGTGGTGAACCAGTATACATCGGTGTGTTCTTTGCCTTCTCTCTTTTATTTCCGATGCACTTACGTTTATATTATTAATCCCACGAAAATCGGTAACAATTCTCAACAACTCTATTCACCCCCATCTAGAGTTGCACGCCTTCTCTAACAATGTCGAACATCCATAATAACAAGTTGAGTAAGCATATCTAAAGTGTCGAACATCCATATAAATTGAATCTAAATTCGTAATCAACTATTTGATATCATGCACACAATATACAATTCAAGCACTCATCATTCATGATATTCACAATATTTTACTCCCTCCGTCCTAAAACTTTCTTCCCGCTTCCCCTTTTTCTCCGTCCTAAAACTACCTTCCCATTAGAAAAAAAAGATGACAAATGACATTAATACCCTCATGTATTTACACCAATTATCTTCTAACTCTATATTTTGAATGATTGCAAAAAAAATTTCAAAAAATCTTTTTTAAGGAGGGTAAAATTTGAAGTCAAAGCAAAAATTAAAAATGGGGAAAAGTCAAACTGGGAAGAAAAAATTAGGACGGAGGGAGTAATTCAAGTCATTTCAGGACATATACAATATTCAACATTAAATATCTCAATAGTGCTTTTAAATTATTCTTAATCTAAGGCCAACAATTTTTATAATAAGCTCTTAGCTATTCCTAGTCTAAGGCAATATTTCTAACTAGGCTCTTAAACTGTAAATCATTTAACGCAGACCACAGGAATCGATAATCTACCCTATGAGTGTTATGGATTACGTACCAACCGAACAGTGAACTATCGGGTGGGTGATATCCGTTTTGGATCTCGTACGTACATTTTAACCCCAAATTTTAGAATTGGTGACATAGGTATATCTTAGAGTTCTTCTAAATATTCATAATAGTCATCATAAATTCCAAATGAATATATTTTAGAGTTCTTTTAGATATCCATAACGTTACACATTATTTTCATGATCATAAATCTATCCATTTTTAGTCATGATTTAATAGTTCATAAACATTACTTAAATCAAAATATTAAATCTTAATCATCATATTCATAAATCAATAATATTCATCATAATCATCAATCAATAATAATAACAATTAGCGGACTAGCATCCAGTGTTAATGTAACACCCTAATCCGTCCAGGTCTGTAGCTCCTTTCGAACTAAAGTATTAACTTGGTACCGTAAAAATTTAAACATCCATTTAAAAACTTTATTTCAAATAATTGTACAAAATATTTCATAATTACATCGGAGTAAAATTATTTGAAACAGTGCGCAAGCAATTTGTAAACTACAACATTATTGTCAATAGATGTGATAAAATCATTTACTTAAATAGTATATTTGTTCATGTTCATGCATCACCTCCATCTAAGTATTCTCCAGAATAGGTTCCACATTTATTTCTCTCATACCTACATGTAGAAAGATGAAAAAGTCTACACGCTCAGCAATGAAGCTAAGTGGTACCTTGGCACAACAAAAGAATTCACAGAATAATTTCTTAAACAATTCCAATCACATATATATGTTCAAATATTTACTTTTTGTATTTAAATCTGTCTTTGTCATTTTAACAATGATAATTAACAACATCATTCAAACTTATATAGGAATAAGTCCATAGTTCACAATAATCACATGTCATTTTTTTATCACAATATTCATCATTTAACACATAATTTCATATCAAGTTTTATCAAAAATAATTGCTCTTAACTTATTCTAAGCTAAGGCCAAATCATAACAGTGTTCTTAAACTATTCTTAGTCTAAGGCTAATTTAATTCTTAAACTAATTCTAGTTTAAGGTATTCCTAGTTTAAGATACATATTTTCAAAAGAAGTTTTTTTAATCTTATAGTTACCTTCGCTTAAGGTCAACCAGAAACTAACAACGTAGTGTTAACGGTTGGGTTGGGTGGTTCAACAAACGAGTAGGTACTCAAGTTTGGTTCTTGGATCCCGTACGTACGTTTTAACCCTGACAACCGGGTATCATACACGCAAGGCCGAACTTAAATGGGTATATCTTAGAGTTTTCTAGATAGCCTTCAAAATTAACATCACTATGGGTATATCTTTGAATTATTCAAGATACCCTTGAAATCAATATTCATTAACTAAAATGGTCATTTGGGTATATCTTAGAGTTCTTCTAGATACCCTTCAACTCAACATTAATATGGGTATATTTAGATACCCATAATAGTACATATTATTTTTCACAATCATCAATATATTCATTATGATTTAATCATTCATGATTAGCATTTTAACCGGAATATTCATCAAGGTTTAATCATCATAATCATCAATCAATAATCATCACCATAATCATCAATTAGTAATAATCATCATAATATGCAATAACAAATAGTGGCCTAGCTTCGGGTGTTAACTTCTTAGCTTACCGTCATGCATCAAACAAGATTATTTATTTGTCAAAAACATCATGTTTAATTCTAAAAATCATTTCCATATTGATTGTTATCAAATTATATGATATCAAAAAAGGATTTTAGATTTTCAAAATTAGCATTTTTAGAATTAAAAATGTTCGCAACGGTCAAACGTTGAGTCTAAATGACCGACCATACCGTTCTAGACCAATTACAATTATACGGTACCTTGTTATGGTACCTTGGTACCATGACATGGTACTCTAGTACCGTTAAACGGTATGTAATTACTACGTACGTGCAAAGAGAAACGCATGTCACTATTCACCATGTTCAAACTTCGATCCATTTTTCTCAAAACACCATTTAAGCTTCTAAGCTTTAAACTAGATTCATAAAAAAAATTTCTAACGACGATAAATCATTCACAAACGATTTATTTGAAGCTTTAACAACAAAATAAGTTTGATGAATATGAATATCAAATATTTATATTTTCCAATATATATGAATCAATAAGTTCAAGGATCATTCTAATACCTTCTAAAGTTGTTTAAAATCATGGTACAGACCTAGAAATCAACGAGATGAAGTTCAATGAACGAACGGGAGCACTAACAACGTCGGAAATCTTAAAATGTGTCACTTCCCGTCACCACTCTACCAGCCCTGGTTTTTGGGTCATATCTCCTTCGTTACTTAACAAAATCACGAACCGTTTGAAGCTACGGATTCATAAGACATAAGGCTACAACTTTCATTTAGAAACCAGATTATAATAACGACGTTTAGAGGGTGTAAAAATGCTCACAAGTTGGCTGATTTGCACAGGGATGTTTTCTTCATTCAACTTTCTGGGGCAACTTCTGGTAAAAACCGTGGCTACCTCCGGCAACTTCGACGGCGGCGAACTAAGGCGGTTATTCCCTATACTCTAATGAAACTATAGGAAGAAGGATGAAGAATTTTGGTGGAGAATTGAAGGAGAGATGGTGCTCCATTTATAGGGGAAGAAGAAGATTTTTATGAAGTTTGATGACTTCATTTGGGGTGATCCTCTTTGATCATCCGTTGGGCGTAGTGGGGGTGGCGGGTGATTTTTTTTGGAAATTTCACATGTTTGTCCGTGATTGTAACTAAAATGGTCCCGATCGGGGTATATTTTTTGGTCCAACTTTCTCCAAATTGAAATCTGATTATACCGTTGTGGTCAGACAGTCAAACTCTACGTGTTACGGGCCTCGGGCCCCCTACTTGAAATCGACCATTCATTATTATTATAAAAAACTCTACGTGACAATATAATTTTCATATTTTTTTAAATACTTTTTCTGACACCATATTTTAGGGTTTTGACTTTGACGGAGTCAAAATTGAACTAATTGACATATTATTAAAAGTACTCTCATATTTAATCAATATTATTCAATTTGAATAACTTATTTCAATAAATCATTTTACAAAAGTTCACATTGTTGACCACTTCTCATTTTTATGCAAATTACATATTTAAAATGTCATAACCAAAAATCTGTACATCAGATTTATTCATAAAATATACCGTTGGATTCGTCTTTTCGAGACCTATCCATAAAACTCAATTTTAATAAAAAATCATTGACTCCAAAAATTCTTTTATTTTTTGTCAAACATAGAAATTATACGTTCTTGGGTCAAAATATTGTTTTAAAAATTCTTTTATTATAAGATAAGTAAATAAATTTTAGGCCATGTTTTGGGATGTTACATTTCTTCCCTCTTTAAAAAACATTCCGTCCCGAAATTTTCCTATGGTAAAAATTTATTTCAAAATAATTCACAAAATGATGAGTACAACACTTTTCATAAAGGCATTTAATTTATTTGACAAAAAGTCTATTTTGTACTTTTTTTTAGCAACTCGACAATGACGTGTTTCCGTTCAAGATAAGAGGAAAAAGTTACCATTAGATTGTTCTTCAATTTTTTTCATGTTGAGATTCGTGCCAAGTAGATTTACGGATTGTCTTGCGTCATCGCAGGATTCTTCATTCTTCAACAGTCCTTCTATGACTGCGTCTTACAACTCATACATGCTTTTTTACTACGTAAATAATCTAGAAGCATCCTCGGACTAAGTCAAGAGTGTTGGTTCATAGCGTATGCACATTATTTGTCATTCTGGACAAATGATTATTTTCACGGCTAACGTTCATAATTAAAGCTGTATAGTGACGTTTAGCGAATAGTAATAATCATTGTAGTTGCTCAAGGTTTTTTAGGTAGTTAGCTAAATAAGGATTCATAATTTGAAGTTTTCGACTGTGAACCTTAACAAGGTTGCACTGATTTACATGATATCAACAAGTAGATTGCACATCATTGAAACAGCTTGATGACATTTAATATGTCATAACAACAGCATTTGTTCATGTCATTACATAATATTTAGATCAACTTTATAATAAAAAAAATTTTTACCACATCAAGATGACATTTATTTAAAAAAAATTAGTTTTACACACTTTTTTTAAGCAAAGATTTTCATCTTCCAACATGCAACACATTTCTCACAATTTTTTTAAGGCAAAAATAGTTTTTTCATTATTTGTTTTATTAGCTCAGGGTGTCTTAAGACACACACATTTTTTTTACAAATATCTTTAAACGATACTTTGTACTCCCTCCGTTTGGAAAAAGTGTTCCTCTTTTGACTTTGTGTAAAAATAAGGAAGTATTAAATTGTTGTTGACTTCCAATTTTGCCCTTGATGTGATAGGTAAAAGTAAGATGTGATGGATAGATTATTAGAGACAAAGTATGATGTGATAGGTAGGGTATAAAAAAGTAAGGGTAAAAGTGGTTTTTTAATAGAAAGTGGAAGTGTTTTGTTGGAAGTGAAAAAAATGAAAGACGAAATGTTTTTGAGAACGGAGGGAGTATAAAATAACATTGTCAAAAACTTATCTCGTCGCATTAGCATCAAAGAGTTCGTAAAACACGTTTGTTTTGTAATTATTCGTTCAAATGTCTTTCTCACAATTTTTTTAATTAATTCCTTTTGAGACTTAACAACATGCTCACATATTTGTGTATTCACCCTGAAAATTTTTCTTTGAATTCCCACAGTAAACGAAATTTTGTTTATTATAGTATCCACGATACCACATAAAATATTATTTCTGCTAAATTAGATTCATTTCAGAGTAAAATCTTAAAGAAATTTTATCTGAAATATTACTGCTTAATAAACATATTTTAAACAATCACTATAATTTGATGAGTTTCAAAACATATATGCTTTCTTCAAAACGATTAAAGAAAAATACTTACACAAAGCCTTCAAAAATTTTTGGTTTTTTAAGTCCCAAATCATATATTCTAAATTTATTTCCTTCGAAATGATTCATCAAAATGCTCACATAAAGTTTTCAACAAATTTGTTTTATATGGTTTTCAAAATAAGTCCCAACATTTTCTTTTAAAATTAACTTCAACATACAATAGCTTCAAATACACACATACACTTTTTTTAATATTCAACATAGAATATTTTTATGAAACAAATTTTATTAAGAATTAATCATGTTCAGAAGAATGTCATATTTATCAAAGTTTGAATTATAATCTAGTCAAATTTTGACTTTAAAATGGATAATCTCTATTAATTTCAATCATTATCTCAATAATTTGGAATAACGCCTTTGAAAAAGAAATATTTGTCAAATAAATTTTCATATGAAAGTAACCTTTATCAAGACTCAGTTCAAAAAAAATTTGATAAAATCATTCGATGTTGACCCAAATCATTAGTCATAAAAAATTAGTTTCTTCAAAGAGTAACAACAGTACGTACTTTGTGGTTAAACATAGATAAATTCTTGAATAAACGGTTCGTCAACTCAATTTCATTAAAATCTTATCAAAAGCCAACAATTTTGTTTGAACAACTTGTCAATTGTATTTTTAAGTGAAGGCAAAATCAATTTCTCAAAACATTGGATATTCAAAATAATTGGTATGAAGTATGAACATTTTATACAAGATATATAAAGAATTTACACAAACTTTTTTTTACAAATAATTTTGTTTTAACTAATTCATCATACACATTTTTTTAAAAAAACATCTTACAACATACCATTTTTTTTAATAACAATAGTGACTCATGATGGTTGTTTGACCCAAATATCTTTTCAATATTAAAAATATTTATCAACATTATTTATTTGTAGATATCCACTAAGTGACTCAAAATAGCAATTTTTTTTAAACAAACACATTTCAAAAGATCAACATCACATTTTTATGAAAACGTTCATAAAATATTTTTCAAGTTATCATCCCACAATTGTTTTGAAAATATTCACATAATGATTTTTGTTTTAAACGTTGCATAATAAATACATTATAAATATTTTTTGGAGGAAAGATCTTCAAACAAACCAACACATAATTTTGGAGAAAAATTCTTTTCTCAATATAATACTTTCAAAGTCTTTTGTTCATAAAAATAAGTATTTTATTCCCTTGTATATTTCAAGATATAAAATAATACCATAGTGTGTAATAATAATTTACACAATCTTTTTGAAATACTTTTTTTTTGTAGAAAATTTCATAATGACATTTTGCAAACAAACACTTCAATTTTTTTTAATTATTTAATTCTTTGCAATAATTCAATGTATCAATTTTCAAAATCAACAAGTATATACTTTTGTATAACCAACTTTCATTTGTAAAATATGTCACAATTCAATTTTTTGTTGTTGTTAGTAATCTCTAACTTCTTACAATGACAATATCTTCTATATGTTTTCTAAACAAATGGCATATTTTCATGCAACACAATATTTATTACCTTCTTGGAGCTGAGATGAAGTGGAGGATGCGGACGCACAATCTTGAAAACAGTTTAGTCAAATGGTCCAAAAACTGATTTTAAAATCATTTGCTCCGATACCAAATAGTAACACCCTAATCCGTCTAGGTCTGTAGTCCCTTTCAAACTAAAGTATTAACTTGGTAATGTAAAAATTTCAAACATTTAAAAACTTTATTTCAAACAATTGTACAAAATATTTCATAATTACATGAGAGTAAAATTATTTAAAACAGTACGGATCAGAAGCAATTTGTAAACTACAACATTATTATCAACATATGTGATAAAATCTTTTACTTAAATACTCCGTAGTATATTTATTCATGTCCACGCATCACCTCCATCTCAGTATTCTCCAAAATAGGCTCCACATTTATTTATCTCATACCTACGTGTAGAAAGATGAAAAAGTCTTAACGTATTCTTAGTCTAAGACTAATTTAATTCTTAAACTAATTCTAGTTTAGCGTATTCCTAACCAACCCTTAAGCTAGGCCTAGTTTAAGATACAGATTTTCAAAAGATGTTTTTTTTTTAAATCTTAAACCTACCTCCGCTTAAAGTCAACTAGAAACCGACAGTGTAGTGTTCACTGTTGGGTTGGATGGTACCTCCAAACGAGTAGGTACTCAAATTTGGTTCTTGGATCTCGAACGTACGTTTTAACCCTGACCACCATGCGTCATACCCACAAGGCCTAACTTAAATGGGTATATCTTAAAGTTTTTCTAGATAGCCTTCAAAATTAACATCACTATGGGTATATCTTAGAATTATTCTAAATACCCTTGAAATCAATATTAATTAACTAAAATGGTCATATGGGTATATCTTAGTGTTCTTCTAGATACTCTTCAATTCAACATTATTAATATGGGTATATTTAGATACCCTTAACAGTGCATATTATTTTCACAATCATCAACATATTCATTATGATTTAATCATTCATGATTAGCATTTTAAATATAATATTCATCAAGGTTTATTCATCATAATCATCAATCAATAATCATCATCATAATCATCAATTAGTAATAATCATCATAATATGCAATAAAAAATAGTGGCCTAGCTTCGGGTGTTAGCACCCTAGCTTACCGTCATGCATCAAACAAGATTATTTATTTGTCAAAGACATCATATTTAATTAAAAAAATCATTTCCATATTGATTGTAATCAAATGTTATCAAAAATAGGATTTTACATTTTTAAAAATAGCATTGTCGTCTTAAAAATGTTCGCAACGGTACACTGTTGAGTCTAAATGCTCAACCATACCGTTCTAGACCAATTTCAATTGTACAGTACCTTGTTACGGTACCTCGGTAAAATGGCACTGTACTCTGGTACCGTTAAACGGTATGTAATTACTACATACGCGCAAAGAGAAACGCATGTCACCATTCATCATGTTCAACCTTCGACCCATTTTTCTCAAAACCTCATTTAAGCTTCTAAGCTTTAAACTAGCTTCATAAAAATGTTTTCTAACGTCGATAAATCATTCACAAATGATTTATTTGAAGCTTTAACAACAAAACAAGTTTGATAAATATGAATATCGATATTTATATTTTCAAATATATATGAATCAATAAGTTCAAGGATCATTCCAATACCTTCCAATTCTAAAGTTGTTTAAAATCATGGTACAAACTTGGAAATCAACGAGATGAAGCTCAACGAACGAACGGAAGCAAAAACAACGTCTGAAATCTTAAAATTCATCACTTCCCGTCACCACTGTACCAGCCCTGATTTTTGGGTCATATCTCCTTCGTTACTTAACAAAATCGCAAACCGTTTGAAGCTACTGGTTTGTAAGACATAAGGCTACAACTTTTGTTTAGAAACCAGATTATAATAACGACGTTTAGAGGGTGTAAAAATGCTCACAAGTGGACTTATTTGCAGAGGGATGTTTTCTTCATTTAACTTTCTAGGGCAGCTTCCGGTAAGAACCGAGGCTACCTCCGGCAATTTCGACGGCGGCAAACTAAGGCGGTTTATTGCCTATACTCTAATGAAACTATAGGAAGAAGAATGAAGAATTTTTGTGGAGAATTGAAGGAGAGATGGTGCTCTATTTATAGGGAAGAGTTTTATGAAGTTTGATGACTTCATTTGGGGTGATCCTCTTTGATCATCCCTTGGGGCATAGTGGGGGTGGCGGCTGATTTTTTTTTTTTTTGAAATTTCACATGTTTATCCCTGATTGGGACTAAAATTATCCCAATCGGGGTATACTTTTTGGTCAACTTTGTTTAAATTGAAATCTGATTATACGTTGTGGTCAGACAGTCAAGCTCTGTTGAATAAGAGCATTCAAAATGGCAAGGCAATGCCTTGCCATGCCATGCCATGTCAGCAAATTCCACTCAAATCATGGCATTCCATGGCCATTCCACCCCACTTTTCATTCCATGTGCAAGGCATGACTCTCTCATTTTTTATTTTTTTAATATTTTTAATATTTGTAATTTTTGAAAAAAATATTTTTTAAAAGAAGTAAACATATTTTAATAAAAAAATAGATTTTTAAAATAATTTTTTATAATTAAAAATCATTAAAAAGTGTAAAAATAGACAAAAACAACGACTTGCCAAACTCAACTCATCTGCCACACGGTGACTGTGTTACTTTTTATTGGTTGAAATAATCCATGTCACCGTGTGGCATATCATTTTTAGCTTGTCATTGTCAATGCTCTAAGTCTTTTTTTTTCCTTTCTTTTGTTCCAACAAGCTCTACGTGACAATATAATTTTCACATTTTTTTAAATATTTTTTCTGACACCATATTTTAGGGTGTTGACTTTGACAGAGTCAAAATTGAATTACTTGACATATATTTAAAAGTACTCTTGTATTTAATCAATATTATTCAATTTGAATAACTTATTTCAATAAATCATTTTACAAAAGTTTACATCTTTGACCACTTCTCATTTTTATGCAAATTACATATTTAAAATGTCATAAACTAAAAATCTGTTTATCAGATTTATTCATAAAATATATTGTTTGATTCGTCTTTTTGAGACCTATCCCTAGAACTCAAATTTAACAAAAAAATCATTGACTCCAAAAATTCCTTTATTTTTGGTAAAACATAGAAATTATACTTTGTTAGGTCAAAATATTGTTTTGAAAATTCTTTTATTATAAGGTTTTTATTCATCAAAAACATCATTTTTATTTCCATAAATTATATTTACATTGATCATAATTTATTGGTATAAAAAAATAGAATTTTAGAGCTAAAAAATACCATTTTTGAAAATATTTTTGGATCAGAATTTCGGAGGATCGATCCAGTACTATGGATTAATCCATGCTAGAGAAAATTACACCCAGGTGATTGATCGAGTAGGGTGGATCGATCCACTCTGCTGTTTTTCTATCGTTGTTCATCTTCTTCTTCGTTCGGCAAGTTTTTTCTCCAGCTCCATTTTTTGTTCTCAAACTTTAATCAAATTATATAGAAATGTTCTCCAAGGTTCATATATCATTTTGGTATTATTAATTCATAGTTTTAACAACAATTTCATGGTTTACGATTATTGGTTCTTCAAACATATCAAACACAAAACTCAACCAAACGACCATTTATGAACGTAGAAACGATCTATACAAACATTCTAGTCACTAGATATATATATACGGGCTTACCTCGAAGCTTAACAAAGGTTTTGAGAATTTTCCGATGAAACTTCAGGCGACGATTACTCTCAACTCCGGCGACTTCGGCGGCAATCAACAACACCAGACTACTCTTCTCAATTTCAAGATTTCTTTGGACTAATTTTCCGAAGGAATGATGCATATTTGAAGGTTTTGAGTACTTCTTATATAGGAGTAGAAGAAGGGGAAGAGGACAATGTTGAGATACTGCTGCGTAGGAAATTGATTTGTAATCGGCTGAGTGGAGGAGGAGGCGTCGTTCGCACAGTGTCCCTGATTGAGACCAATTTTGGTTCAAGACGGGGTACACCCTTTGGTCCAACTTTCTCTGAACCGAATTCCGTTTGCACCGTTGTGATCAAACAGTCAAACTCTATTCAATGATATAATTTGTATATTTATTTGTAATACTTTTTTCGACATCATATTTTTGGATGTTTGACTTTGACAGATTCCAAATTGGTTTAATTAACCTTTATTCAAAAAGGTTCTCTTAATTAATTCATATCATTTATTCTCATGATTTATTTCAATAAATCATTTTGAAGTTCACATCATAAATAATTTCTTCATTTATTCTTGATTTTGGGTATGTACTCAAGTTCTCAACCAAGGTCACACAATAAGTCAACATGTTGAATTTTCATCTATGAGATTTATCAAGATTGTGATATTATATATCAGAACAAATTTTATTTCGGCCCAAAGCCCAACAATAATATATTTTAATCAAAGAAAATTTGATTAATCAAATAATTATTCATTAATAATTCTAGGGTATGTTTTGGGGCGTTACAAGCTTACTCCCTAGTCATTAATTAATGAGAATTGATGCACGCCTTACTACAAAGGAAATAAGAGAGATTTTTTTAAATCTTTATATTAAATATTGATGTGACTTTGATTTGGCGTGTGGCTCTATAGAGTGTCTTTCGAGACTACCGCACTAAGGCTCCGTTCCGTCCAACTTATTTTTTCTAATCTGATCTGATTTTCTGTAGTTCTAACCTGATCTGATCTAATTATATCTGATCTGCTGTTATTGAATCTGATTAGATCTAGTCTATTCTGATTGGATCTGATCTGATCTCATTAGATCTGATTTAGCATGATCTGAACTGATTAATTATGATTTGATTTGAAATTCAAATCAGTAATTTGATTTGACTTTATAATAACGTTTGACAATTGTAATGATAATTCATATTATAATATAATCAATATTTATATTTTTTTATTATTTTTTAATGAAATAAAATTAGTTAATTCATATATTAGAATAATCATTTATATTATGATGCAATACTATTTTTTATTTTATGATTATTTTTATGAAATAAGAATATTGATTTAATATTTTAATAATTAGTTCATATATACATTAGAATAAATATTTAATAAAAAGTAATTAATTTAGATAATCAATATAGAGAAGAGATAGTATTCTTATTAAAATATCTCATCCTTATAAAATATCAACTTGTGCTTTGTACTACGAAACTTTTTTTATGATTAATATAACATCATAGATATAATAGTTATTTCATTTACACTAAAATATACTCCATATGGGAATATCAAAAATTAATTTTATTTAAGTCATGATCAAAATTGATCAACTCGATGTAGTAAAAGATCAAAACTTTAGAAACTCAAATTACAGGTAGCAATAAAATTTTATTTTAAAAGTAGAATTAGATTGACATTGTCAATATATTTTAAAAATAATTTTTCCTATGTCTAATAATTAAGAATTACTTTCTCAGTTTTCTATTTACCTTGTTTCTAAAGTTTATTCTTTTTCATTTTTAAGAAGAAGAAGAAGAAGAAGAAGAAGAAGAAGAAGAAGAAGAATAATAATAATAATAATAATAATAATAATAATAATGATAATAATAATAATGATAATAATAATAATAATAATAATAATAATAATAATAATAATAATAATAATAATAATAATAATTCTTGATTAGATCTGGTTTGATGTGATTGAATCTGATCTAATCTGATTGGATCTGATTTGATCTGATCTGATGAGATCTGGTCTTATCGAGTCTGGTCTGATATGATCTCATCTGATTTTAATAAGAATAAGAAAAAAGCAGAAAAATAAGTTGAACGGAATGAGGCCTAATAGTTATCAAATGTCTCATTTTACAGCTAGCCCATTAAGGGTTACCTGGTCCAAAAAGTGAACTACTGTACCATTTTTAATGTCAGCTGTTTCACCAATCTTTGTCACTTTAGCTTTGTACGGTTATTAATCAGATCTGACATAAATGTAACAGAAGATTTGCGCAATTTTTCAACAAATGCTAATTTCAAATAAGTGAGTCTACTTTTGTGAAAATATACTCAATAAAGCAACCACACACTTACCCAAAATGTGGTCGAATGAAAGTAGCCCGTTTTGCAGTGACCTGACCCTTTAATTTGGGCGAGAACACTGTTTAGTTTTGTCTCACACCTTTGTATATATTAAGATAAGCTTATTGGGCTTGAGTAATATAATAAATTTAGTATTGCTTATAGGCGTCTCGGCAGGCCTGCCGTTCCGGTTACCGAACGACATGATACTGAAGAGGTTTAGATGTAAAATCGAATCCATACAGAATGGTTTGAAAAATACAGAACTGTTACGAACTGGTGCAATAATTTAAATCAAATTGAAAAATTAAGTGCTGGACCAAAAACTGGCACAGCTGAACGGATGAAAGACCCATGCCACAAACACAAAGGGGTAGATGAGTAAATCACGATTTCCCTACTACGGTAGTAGAAAAAAAAAAAAAGACAGAAAGATACTAGATGAGATTACTTACTCGTGAGTCGAAAAGTTAAATACACAGATTAATCACTAATCAAACAATTAACAAAACTGATCTATCTATCATAAGCAGCAGAGTCGTATCTCAATTGGCAAGAACTTCCCAAATCAATTCCGGATCAAACGATGGCATCCTCGCAAGGGTGCAATATTCAAACTCAGATTCCAGAGAAGCCGCCCCCAGAAAATCGCTCTTGCACAGCTCATCATCTCCAGAAACACTACTCGTTGAGACCATATCGCTAAACCCGGAAAAGGAAGAAGACGAAGAAGGCGACGAAGACGATTCTATTATCAGAGTCGAATCGCGATTCCTTATTTTGCCGTTTCCGGAATTCTCCTTTGGCCTGATTTTCCTGGCTTCCTTTTTGGATCTGCTCTCCCTCTTGACCCTCTCGGAAGCTGCTTGGATCTTAGCATCCACGGCGTTCCTTACGGCCATCAATTTTGGGCCATCTCCCAAACCCAGCACGCTCGTCTGATCGGAGAGGTTCGGGAAATTCAAGCGGGCGTACTCGCCGCGAAGCTTGTAGGCGGCTCTGTCATAGGCATAAGCTGCCGTCTCAGCAGTTTCATAAGTCCCCAACCAAACTCTCATTCTGTTCTGGGGAAGTCTGATCTCCGCAACCCATTTCCCCCAGTGCCTCTGCCTCACTCCCCTGTACAGCTTCTTCTTCTTCATCGGGATCTCGTACCCGAAGGTGTTCGTCGTACTAGTTCGCTGTGCAAGAGGGGTAACTCTGTTTTCTCTGCAGAATTTCTGGATCATATCTCTGTGTCTGAGGTAGACTGAGGAACCAATTGGCTCTGGAACACCGCTGTTGTGATTCTGAGCAGATTCCAATATATTAGAGAAAACTGAATCGATTGAAGGCGAAGATTGTGTTCCTGCATCCCTTCCATATTCCAGGGGGATGCTACTACTTTCAAGAATGCAGTGCATTTTTATTTTTATTTTATGTTTTGGCAGCAGAGAGATGTAGGATCTTAGACCAAATTGAGAAATAGGGAGGGAAAGAAATCGGTAATTAACAAATTGGGTGGAGAAGACAAGAACACTCCGTATATAGGGAGGGAGTGTAGAGTAGCGAGATCGATAAAGAGAGAAAGCTGTTGGGAATTGGGATCTAATGCGTGCTGGTTCTGTGTTATGAACGCGTCCTGCTTTGCTGTATTTATAGCGCCAGATAGATTAGGCTTACTCCCCTATTCTGCAATCAGTGGTGTGTACTGTGCAAAAGTTCAATTATTACCAACTTTTAAGCTTATTACTCTCTTTCAACAAAGTCAAATTTGCACTCAATAATATTACTCCTCCTTTCCAATATGATTTTTCTAATCATTATTCATATTGTCAAACTTTAATTACTTTCTTTATTTAATATTGTTAATTATTTGATAAAATAATATATTTATTTGTAGAATTTTTGATGCAATTTAAAATTCTATATTTTTTTTTAATTTTACATCTATAATCAAGTAAAATTAAATTGAATTGAATTTTACACCTATATAATTGCTCCATCATCAAAATAATGAATGATTATTCTACTGTCATATCCAATTGCATATCCCATACTTAAAATTACGGAGTACATTAAGTTTGAAAACCAAACAAAAGGATGAATTTTGAGGGAATAAAAATACTGTATGGAGAGAAAAAAAAAGTAAAAGCCGTGTGGAAATGGAGGATTGAATTTGGCCTCCAATCCAATCCAATCTAGAAAGAAAAGTTTTCATTCACATTGAGAGTTGACTATGAGCACAAGGAGGAAAGGCAGTACACGTCCACGTCTTGGCGGGTTGAAGAATTCAAAGAAACACAATGGCCCGACGTTAAAAAGCCACTTTTTGAATTCATTATTTCCAAAAAGAGTCAGCACCGATTTGAAACTCGTCACTTTCAGAAAGCGGAGTTTCGGTCTGTCATAGCCACGCGTCCATCCCGCAGCTACCCTCTGCCCTTTCGCATGTGATAATTGAAAGATGTGTTCTACTTTTCGTATTTATTGCAGGAAACAGTACCTGGCCACTTGTAAGCCGTTCCTTCCATAAAGCTACAATTTGTCTTCTTCTGCGGAATAATTGAAATGCTCTCTGCCTCCAACTACAAGGGTTGTTTTGGAGGGGTCTCAAATTTTTTAGTTGTAGGATTCCTTTGACTATCAGAAAATATTTTTATTTGAAAGTTATTTTCAGAGGGAAATGACTTTCTTTAAAAATTACACAATTACAAATTGGACTTTTTGCAACACTGATGAAGTGTTCTGTGACATAATTTCTCGGTCTCCAAAAATGTTTTCATTTAGAGTTATTGTGATTTTTAGGAAAATTGAAAAATATGAAAATTTACCAAAATATCGTTAAAATGAATAATGGTTGAATATATTAAATGTGGTGGTTGAGATATAATAAATAAAAAAGGATAATTGTGGTACTTTAAATGTTAAAAAATGGTAATGAGAGAATTAATGGAAGAAAAACAAATTAATACTCCGTAGTAGTTTTAACTAAAATAATTATAGTATGGAGTAATCTAAAAGTGAACTTTGAAACAACTCCAATCAATTACTCCCTCCAATGCTAAAATTATATTCTCACTTGATTCATCCTTAAGTTATCTTTTCATTAATGGAAAATTTTGGTTTGTCAAATGACACAAATAACCCCCAACAGACAATACAAGAAAAAGGACCTTTAGCTACCGATCAATAATGACGGATAGAAAAAAACACTAATTAAATGTGTTATTCATATACTTTTTTGTGACAGAAAAAATAAAAACCTCTAAGTAATTGTGTTATTCATATACTTTTTGTGACAGAAAAAATATTATAATTATATATTTTTATCTTTAATGACCATTTTTTCATTTTATTTTTAATAATAAAATATTGTCACTATAGATATAGAACATTAATACTCTTATTATTAATTAAGATTTTGTTGTCCCTTAAATAAAATTAGAGTATTCTTTATCAGCTGGGTTCGACTTCGACTGACATTTCTTTGTTGTTTTTTTTCATACTAAACAACTCATATTCATGGGTTATTAGTAAATCATTTTTTGCTTCATGAACTTGAGGTGTACCTTCATAAGTAATCATATGTTTATTCCACATTAGATTGGTGGTTTGGCACCGAGATATCTTTTGATAGTCATTGGTACTGACAGTACAATATAAAAAGTTGATGGTTGTATTAGCGTTAATTAAGCCTTCTTGAAGTTGGACTCATCCGGGATGAATGTATCCCTTACCTTCTTCATCGAAAAGCTATCTTCGTTCTTGACAGCGAGCCATAACTTATAATTGTTGGACTATACCAAAATCTTCAATTCACTCCATCCAATAGGAGTAATTTGTTCCATAAACAAATGACAGTCATACAATAGATTGTTCCATAAACACATGCGTTCAACATTGTCAAAAAATTTTTGATCATTTTCTAGCACAAATGTCACAAAAAGCTTTAGAGATACTCACTCCAATACCAATTGTTAGTTGATGTGCACAACCCTACAAGGAGGTGAATAGAGTTCTTGAGAACATTAACCAATTTTCGCAATGTGTGCGTAAAGAAAATAAATGAGTGTGTAGCAAAAATAAATAGGTGAAGGCAAAGAACACACAGGTGTATACCGGTTTACCACCTTTTGCCTAGTCCAGTTTCCCAAAAGACTCTTTGTAACGCCCCGAAAATACGCCTATGAGGGTTAATTAATTGAGAATTAATTAATTACTAGAAGGACCCAAAAATAAGTGATTTATAAACTTTGTCAATAAATAATGAAAATTATATCGTAATGTAGGGTTTGACTGTCTGATCGCAAAGGTTTAATCGGATTTCAATTTGGAGAAAGTTGGACCAAAAAGTGTACCCCAACTGGGACCAAAATTAGTCTCAATCAGGGACTTGCATTTAAAACCCGTAGGGATCACCGCTCCATCCACTGAGCACCGAACGAACATGAACAGTAAATGGGAGGTCATCTCCTGTGTCTTCTTCTCACCTCCTCCACTACATCAACCTCTCAAACCTTCACCAGTCTTCTTCAAAAAGAGAGAGCTAAGTGTGAGTAGTATTGTGGTGGTGCCAATTTCGTGTGAAGTCACTGGAGAAAGCCGTGGTGTTTGCCAGAAGATTCATCGTTTAATCGTCGTAGTCATTGTTTAGCTTCGAGGTAAGCTCGTGAATATATCTAGTGACTAGAATGTTTGTATAGATCATTTCTACGTTCGTAAACAGTCGTTTGGTTGAGTTTTGTGTTTGACATTGTTGAAGAACTAAGAATCGTAAACCTTAAAATTATTGTTAAAACTACGAACTACTGATACCAAAATGATCTATGAACATAGTAGAACATTCCTATATAGTTTAATTGAAGTTTAGTGACTAAAAATGACATTTCCAAAAATTAGCCCGAGGTTAAAGATGACACTGATCAAAACTACGCCGGAACTTTAGCCAGCTACCGTCTGGACGGTACTTTAATACCACTAGCACGGTAGGCAATACCACCGGGTACTATTAGCCGGTGCCGACGTACCGCGAGGGATACCGTCTAGTCTTATATTTTTCCCAGATTTTGAACTATTAAATTCTATTTTTTATACCAATCAATTATGACCAATATGAATATAAATTCCTAGATATAAAAATGATCTTTTGATAAATCCAAGAATCTTGTTTAATGCATGACGATAAGCTAAGGTGTTAGCACTCGACGCTAGGCCACTGTTTTGTTATTTATTAATTATTCTTGATTGATGAATATTATTGGTTGCTGATAATGATGATTGAATTTTAATATTCTGATTAAAATAATAATTATGAATGATTAAATCATAACTCAAAATAGACTTATTGATGATTATGAAAATGATGTGTATTGTTAAGAATATCTAGATGAACTCTAAGGTATACCATTTAGAAATTTATGACTAATAAGGATATTTAGAAGAACTCTAAGATATACCTACGTGACCAATTCATAATTCGGGGTTAAAACGTACGTACTGGATCCAGACCGGATATCACCTGCCCGACAGTTCACTGTTCGATTGGTACGTGATCCACAAGACTCGTAGGGTGGATAATCGATTCTCGTGTTCTGCCTTAAACTATTTATAGTTTAAGATCCCGGTTAGAAATATTGCTTTAGACTAGAAATAGCTAAGAGCTTGTTATAAAAATGATTTGGTCTTATATTAAGAATAATTTAAGAGCATTATTGATAAATTTAATATTGATTATTGCATATAATGACTTGAATTAAAATATAATGACTATCATGAATATGTTAGCCTTGGTTTGCTAAGCCTCATGTTTTGATGTTAACAAACAATATAAGAGCTTGACGTTTGTTTAAGTGTTTCAGGTACAACAAGAATCCATTAAGATTCGGTTCTCAAGAATGAAGTCGAAACACTAAACTAGCGTAGAATTTAGGTAGAAATCGATGTAAGGATATTATTTTATATACCTATATTCACAAGCTCAAAAACACTCACAAAATATGTTTAAAACCCTTTTATAATCATTTTCAAACATCCACAAGGTTTTAAACAAAATTGGAAATGATTTGGACAAAAATAAAAAAAGTGTCAAAATGGTCATAAGGTACCTAGGTACCGTGAGGGGTACCGTGAGTTAATCTGAGACGGGACCCCCCTACCGTATGGACGGGACCCCCCTACCGTGTATAGGTACCGTGTATAGGTACCGCCAGAGAATTTTGGCCTGAGAAGGTACCTAGCTACCGTACGGGACGTAGCTACCGTGACAGGGAACCGTAATCGTTGGAACACTATTCCTGATTGCAGATTTTTGAATTAATTCAACTCTAATCACCTCCTAACGGCTAATTAACATCTTCCACTATATAGGCCTAATACTTTATATTTCAACAAGAAAAAAAGCTCTAAACATCCTCTCTTTTTATTCTAAGTGTGTTCATCCTTCTATTAATTATTTTCAATATTTTGGCTTTTTTAAGAGCCTTAAAATTCCTGATTTTTATACACACACTTTGAGCTTGTGTTTCTAGTTATATACTCTCATATTCATAAGCTTGAATTGTATTTTTGAGAGAGTATACTTTTTTTCTACACCGGCTAAGTTTTGTTCTTCATTTTTATATTCAAGCCGTTGTGTAGAACTCTTGTTTGTGTTTTTCAAACACACCTTCTTACGGTCGAGAATAGCCGTTAAATTCTCACGTTGTAACGATTAAGGATAGCCGTATAAATCCTTGGGTAAAGGTTCAAGGATAGCCTTTGAAATCCTTGGGGGAACGGTAGAAGATAGCCGTTAAATCTTCATTGTAAACGGTTCGAGATAGCCGCGGTGAAATCTCGGAGTGAATCCTATTGGCAAGAGTTGTTTTCCAAACTAGTGCGGTGCTTTGACGGAGTTCAAGAGGCCGGAACTTAGTGGATTCGGAAATCCTTAAGGAGGAGCCTTAAGGTACTGGAGTAGGGAGTTCCCGAACCAGTATAAAATCGGTGTGCATTTTATTTACGCTTTTATTTTTTCGTTTTATATATTGCTTCCGCATTTGCCAACACCGTTTTTATTAAACTTCGAAAAGTTTTCAAACGCCTTATTCACCCCCCCTCTAAGGCGTGGCACAACGACCAAACCGACTAACAGAATAATGAATGCTTGAATTGTATATTGTGTGCATGATATCAAATGGTTGATTATGAATTGAGATTCAATTTATTTGGATGTTTGACGCATTAGATATGTTTACTCAGCTTAACCGCTGAGTGTGTAGTATGTTTTATTTGCTACACACAGGTAAACAAAAAGAATAAGGGGATAAATTCCTAGAAGCAAAGAGGGTGAGATACCCAAGGTCTATGTGTGATATGAATTAATGTTTAAAGAGACATAAAATTATTATGTTTTGTAATTGTTATTTATTAAGCTTCCACAATGTTAAACTACTCCGTTATCATCCTGATTGATTTATTATGAAATAAAGTTTTAAATATTTGAAATTTCTAAATTTTTACGATTCCCAAGTTAATACTTTAGTCCGAAAAGGGCTGCAGACTTAGAAGGATTAGGATGGTACACTCTCTCAAAGCTACCATTACTAATCAAGCTTAACCGAGTGCTTGATAAATCACTTGCAACCTGAGAACTTAAGTCACATAAGTCTCACCACAACCCCTCACAGATGTGCCATCTACAAGACTCACACCCAAGACAAAATTCGCATAAATCCTATACCATAAGAAAAGTAGTCTTCTTCAACCTCACAATAAGAGCTCTCATAAGAGTAGAAATGAGAAAATGAAAAAGCTTTATAGATGACAAAACACTTTCTTGAAAACAAATTGTTTTCTCTCACAATAGTTTATTTTGAGGGAGAAATTGTTAGGAAACGAGGTTTGGATAATGTAGCGGAAAACAAAAATTTAAAGTCCAAAACTTAATTCTACCCAAGAACAACTTACGTAAATTACTAGCAATAGTAAGAAAGTTACCTTAGCGGTAAAAACGGAGAACGGAGAGACGGTCGGGAATGGTTTTGAGGAGATGAATGTAGCGCCAAACGTATGAAGCCTCCCACGTATCTACATGAACTTGCTTCGGAGTCCTAGATTAAACTTGTGCTAGCAAGTTTAATATAGGATAGTAGAACTATAATATTACTACTTTTGGAGTAATAAATATATCGTAAAATATTTATCTTATAAATATTTCTTTATAATATTTTGTGTATATTTCTAACAATGTAGAAAAATGACTTTTGAAAACAAAATAATGTTTTCTCTCTTTTCTCTGTCTAGGGCTAAAAATTCGGGTTGTGTATCCTTGTATAGTTAAATCAGCTGTTACTAAATCTCAAGTAGACTGGTAGGGATCATATATTTATCAGTCTCTGTATAGCGACATATCTGGGCATGGCCATGCACTTTCCCAAGTCCTACTATTCAGTGGGCCCATTGATATTATACTTCTATATAGTAGAAGGGATAGATCCTACATCTGTTATTCACATCTCTAAATATGCTTAGCGGCATACCCAGTGCATAACTATACGTCTACCAATATTTCAGATAGCATTAGTTATGAAGCAAAGCATACGGCCCCACATATCAGATAATGTAATAACTTCACGTTTGAGGATAGTTATAGCAAGGTCAAATTGAGAATATTGATAAACACATTACTGTAGATTAATGTAGTATTCTCAATGTGGGCTAATCCAATCACATATTATCGATATAATACGCATCTACGTACAGATTAAGATATCATGATACATGTAGTCTATGAGACGCAACTATCTCATCTTGTACGTACTAGTATTGATACGTTATGACGTCCGTATAATCATAAAGTGCGACTAGGGATATTCTAGACATAGCCTTCGTCAAGAAGTAACAGTCTCATAATCAGAACATCGTAGTCCTCATCTATGTTACTGAACGCTATCGTCTATGGACTAAAGCTATGTTATGTTACACGAGATATAAAACATACTTCAAGGTCTTTCATTCATGATAAAGTGTACTGTTACATAGGTATTTTATTGCCGCTAGGGCACCTAAATACAACAATCGCCCACTTGCCCTAAGGCCAATCAAGCATTTCTCGAACTCCCATGGACCACGTATGACTCTCCTGTTTAGGCTTTCCCAAAGCCTTCGTCAACGGATCCGCTATGTTGTCATCTTTACCTATCTTGAAAATCTTAACAACCCCACGCGCAAAAATTTCTTGTATAATGTGATATCGCTTGACGATGTGTTTGGTCTTACAGTGAGACCAAGGCTCTTTCGCTTCTGCAATTGCCCCATTGTTGTTGCAAAACAACGGTATGGGGTTCTTGATGCTAGCTAGTAACCACTCCAAGCTCAGTAACATAATTCTTGAGCCACACTCTTTGGCTTCATCAGCTGCAACGATGTACTCTGCTTTACTAGTGGAATCAAACAAAACACATACCCTGCCTGGGACTTCAAGTCGTCTCTATCAGTCTGGAAGCTGGTGTAACGCCTACAAACCGGCCTAATAGTTAGTCAATATTTTAAATAAATAAATATTATTTATTTATTGAGACTCATTATTTTAAAATAATAAATATTGAGCTCTTGATGTCTTTAAATGGACTTCAAAAGTGAATATATTTTAATTATAGAAAGATGTTTTTAAAAACGGGTCTCTCAATATTAATTAAGTAAATAAATAAATTAATCATTGGGATGGACCCAAAGATTAGAAAATAAAGTGTTGAGAAAAATATCTTAAAGATGTCCAAAATTTAATTTTGACTTTTTATTTCCAAAAACATGACCAGTTTTCAATTCAGAGCTGTTCGGGAATAAAAGCGTGTACCGTTCAAGTCAAATTTTATTTACAAAGTAATATGAAAAGTGACTCCCCAATTTTCCCACATCTTCACATGCTACACACACCCCCCCTATCCACATTCATTCCCCTCTTTAATACCCCACCTCACCACAATTACTCTCCATTATTTTTGACACCCCTCTCCCTTCATTTCTTCACCACTTGTAACCCCCCCCATCACCATTAACACACACATTCTTCCTTTTTCCTTTTTGGATTTGGCCAAGGCAGTAGTGGCGTGGAGGAGGAAGGCCGGCGAAGGAGAAGAAGAAGGAAGTATTGATTTTGGATGCAAAATCTCGTTAGTCCACTTTGAGCAGCATTTCGACCATCTTCAACTCACTATTTGGTCGTGGTTTCTTGACCAAAGTTATAGCCTTGCGAGTCAGTGACCCACAGCCGCACACGGTTTGTCAATCCGACGAGTAACGAAGGCGATACGACAAAAGGTCAATAGTTTGACAAATGTTCGTTGACGTTGTTGATTCATTTCGTTCCTTCGAACATTGTGTCGTATTCGAGCTATGTACACCCTAGATATAATGGAGGAATCTTTAATATATTTATATGAAAATATGTTTGTTTTTTATATGGTTATTTGTATATAGATTTATACCATGTTGTGTTCTTGATCTATCTAAGTTCCGTAGAGAACAACGAGGATTAAAAAACGTTATGAGATTGAATGATTATAAAAAGGCTAAATGGATGTTTGACTCAATCATAAACAATATGAATTTTGAAATAAAAGTAGTAGAATTATTAGGTTATGAAGAATATGGTTAAGCTTGAAGAAGTACCATTGGATATCAGAATAGCATCACTTGATATGTTTAGGTGTATACATTTGACATGTGAATGAACAAGTAGGGAAACACCTAGAATACATTTAGACGATTACACGGACGCATAAGTCCATGCCCAAATATATATGCTTTACATGTATGAATGAATGCGTTTTTGTTATTTTATATGATCAACTACTTCGGATAATCTATGTTGAATCCGTATGATTGTACTTTTCTCGTTATAAAGATTTATTGTATGAAACTCGTAAAAATCTGTTAGAATGAATAGGCACTACATATGTAGATATATTTGTAAATTTTTAATACCCATTATATTTTTCAAAAGGGCGAACGTAATTTGAAAGACCAAAGTAGAACCCGAGTACTAGGATAATAGATTATCAAGTTCTGGTAATCTACTATCAGGAGCTGCTGAACTTTGATAATCGATTGTCACCAAGTGACAATCGATTATCAAGAGCTGTTGAACTTTGATAATTGATTATCACCAAGTGATAATTGACTATCAGGGGCTGCTGAATCTTGACAATCAATTATCAACACTTGATAATCAATTATCAGGTACTGCTGAACTTTGAGCAAGGTTCAAAATCAAAGTGTTTTAAAGGTAAGAATCAATAATTGAAATGTTGGTATATGTATTAGAAACCAAGACTTCGTTTTCAAAATAAGGCCTTCAAGGACATAAGTCAAGCATGATATAGGTATCATTCATATCATGGCATCAAGTCACGCATGTTGTAGACACATGATATAAGAATCACTCATACCATGGCATACCGCTGAAGGTGTCAGGCCTAGTGCGCCCGTCCACGAGCCTTCGGAGTCCAACGGGTTTCATTCGGAGGGCTTGTGTACGTATAGGGTAACTAGGCTTTCAGTTACCACCCACAATTTCTAGTCTCCTTCAAAAGACTAAGGTTTCCTTGGCTCATCACCGCGTGGGATGATCACCGAAAGGCAGGGGATCCCTGCACAGTCTAACTCATTCATCATGAATCATTTGACATTCAGTGGCGGACCCAGAAATTTTGGATCGTGGGGTCGTGTCTCTGAGATATTTTATCAACACATGACATGTCGAACGTTAAGTAAAAGTGTACTTTCTTGTCACATGTTTGTCTCATTTCAGTTTATAATGTTTAACTAAAACATTTTTTTAAATTTATTTGAATATTGGTGTCAAATAAAAACTTAAAATTTTAGATTTAAAAATAACATAAAATGTTTTATGAAATAAGAGTTTTCATGACTATAATTTTTAATAAAATGATAGACGAAAATATGTAAAGAAAAACTATCTAATTTAACTCTGTGAATAATGCATAAGTCAAGCATAACGAGATGATGGGAATAACTCATAAAGTTAAAGATTAGATTTATTAAAAAAATATTGAATTGGATTTATTTTAATGCCAATTACATAAATTTTGCATGGTATATTTTCAAAAAGAAATAAATTTCAGAAAAAAATTGACAATATAAATCTAATAAAATTAATTTTATTTCGGTAACCTATTCAATTTTAATTAAATTGACTGATAATCAAAATTTATCCAGTTTGACTTCAAAAGTCAATTTAGACGAATATTAATTTTTATTTCAATACCAATTTATAAATAAAGTATACATAAAAGATTTTTTATTTTAGAGTTGTTAAAAAAAGTAAAATCAACTATGTGAGGAAAGAATATGACTAGGCAATGAAGGAAATGAAACAAAAAAAAAGAAAAACAAAAAAGAAACGTACAAAAAAATGGAAAAGGGAAACAAAATAAACAAAAAGTAATTTTTATATCAATACCAATTTGTAAATAAAGTATACATAAAAGATTTTTTATTTTAGAGTTACTAAAAAAAGTAAAATCAATTATGTGAGGAAAGAATATGACTAGGCAATGAAGGAAATGAAACAAAAACAAAAAGAAAAACAAAAAAGAAACGTACAAAAAAATGGAAAAGGGAAACAAAATAAACAAAAAGTAATTTTTATATCAATACCAATTTGTAAATAAAGTATACATAAAAGATTTTTTATTTTAGAGTTATTAAAAAAAGTAAAATCAATTATGTGAGGAAAAATATGACTATGCAATGAAGGAATGAAACAAAAAAAGAAAAACAAAAAAGAAACGTACAAAAAAAATGGAAAAGGGAAACAAAATAAACAAAATTTGGTATAAAATTGTAACAGCCCTGTTTCAAACCGTCGACCTGAGATCAAAATAACCCCTAACAATGCCGCCGCTTTCCACTCCGTCTACACATCCGTGTTAGAACTTTTGTGTTTGGCTAAATATATAGTAATACTATATTTTTAGCTAAACATATA
This sequence comes from Cuscuta campestris, assembly GCA_900332095.2. Lineage (NCBI taxonomy): Eukaryota > Viridiplantae > Streptophyta > Magnoliopsida > Solanales > Convolvulaceae > Cuscuta > Cuscuta campestris. The sequence continues at coordinate 155,792 of OOIL02004170.1, read as the reverse complement.
TATATATAAATATATAGAAAAAAATTACAAAATTCCGTGGGGTCGCGTGACCCCGTGTGACTCTATGTGGGTCCGCCCCTGTTGACATTGCATCATTTGTAAATAGTTATGCAGATCCTGGTTATCAAATTTGTATGTGGTATTCCGTACATTAGTATAGATGAAAATATCACTATGAGATTCATGTCATTCATATTGACCCATCATCATGAACAAATGTCTTTATTATATTTATCAGTATGGATGACTCGGATTTGTGCAAAACATGTTGCACTTCATATCCAATATCATTGACGAAAAGGCCAAGGTATTTATATTTGGATAACATTCCAAAACGAATCTCCTTGATATGTATACGTGTATCTTGTATCTTGCACTATCTACTATGCAACCATGAAAATTATGTGGCCAATGTGATGCATGGTATTTAAGTATAAATATGTTATTGATCTCTCGCGTTATCGTACCACTCCTTTTTATCCTGAGTTGACATGCATGGTTTTCACAAGTATTGACAAAGGAGATGATAGGATAGCAGGTTGACATGCATGATTTTCACAAGTATTGCATTTGAAGTTTTGGTCTTGACCCACATCATCGTATTTGTATTATTTAAGTCTTCTACTATCTCTGACATTTTGTAAAAGGATCGATCCAAATTTAATATGTTGTGTTTTTGAAGTTTTTGTTTATGAATTTTATTTAACGATTTGAAAAGGGTTTTAAAAATATTGCTCCTGTTTCACCTTAATTCCTATAATTCAGACAATACTGAGCTCTTCTTTTCCGCTATATACCAGTAAGGCATCCTTAGTCCTACGAAAGTACTTAAGGATGTTTTCATAGCCGTCCAATGGCTTTCGCCGGGGTTGGACTGGAATCTACTCGTGACACTCAGAGCAACGTCAACATCATGTCTCATACATATCATCGCATACATGATGGATCTAATGGCCGACGCATAAGGAACATTTCTCATGCGTTCTACTTCCTCTAGAGTGGAAGCACACTGAGTCTTGGAAAGACTCGTGCCTTGGACCATAGGGAAACTTCCTCGTTTCGATTCAGACATGCTAAATCTAGCGAAGACCTTGTCTATGTATGTACTTTGACTGACACCTATGAGCAGTATGTCATCAACATACAGAGCAAGGAATACTCCCACTGAGCTTTTTGTATACATAACATTCATTCGAATTTCTTTCAAAACCAAAGCCGATGATGGTTTTGTGAAAGTGGATGTTCCAACTCCGTGAGGCTTGCTTCAACCCATAGATTGATCGATGCAACTTGCATACCTTGGTAGATTCTTCAGGATCGCAAAACCCTTCAGGTTGTGTCATGAAGGCATCCTCAAGGAGGTTTCTGTTAAGGAAAGCCGTTTTGGCGTTCATATGCCAGATCTCATAATCGTTGTATGCTGTGATAGCAAGTAAGATCCGAATGACTTTACTCATGACAATAGGAGAAAAAGTTTTTTCATAGTCGATACCATGTATTTGACGATATCCTTTTGCTACCAATCGTGCCTTGTAGCTTTGTACCTTACCATCCATGTCACTCTTCTTTTAGAAGACCCATTTGTATCTAGGGGTGTACAAAATCCGGGTCGGACCGGGCCGGAAAAACTGGTTCCGGGCTAGACCGGTAAAATTCCGGACCGGTTTCCAGTCTAAAGATTTTGGACCGGTAAAACTCCGGTCAATTTCGGTCCAAGACCGGATCGTTTCTAGGTCGGATCGGTAAGATCGAATTGTTTTTTTAAAAACAAAATTAATACCTATGATAAAGAGTTTGCGTATAATTATAAATACAATTGTATATTTTCATTTGTTCTTCTTACTTTAATATGAAGTATAATTTTTTAAATGTAATTTGTAATTTTTTAAATCATTTCATAGACCTTTACCCAAGAATATCCATAATTATAAAAAACTAAAATTATTTCCCAAAAATTGAAGTAGAATTTTTCGATTTAAAGTATTAAATACTTTGACATATAAATTAGACTTGCTAAAACCAAAGTAATTTAAAGCAAAACTTTATAATATTTTTGAAATTTCAAAACTAACGGAAGTATAAAAATCATTTTACACCTATTATATTGTTGATAAAACTATTTTATATTAATATAATTTCTTGAAACACACCCAATTTATATAAAAATTAAATGTAGCGTTGAAATCAATTCAAATCAAGCTACAAATTTGAAAAAAAAAAATTAAAAATAGACAAAAAGAAATAGAAAAAATAAATTCTGGGTTTTCTAGTTTTTACCCGGACCGGACCGGAATCTAACCGGTCCGGTTTCCGGTCCTATGCTTTAGGGGATTCTGGGTTTCCAGTTTTTCCGGTTCCGGTCCGATTCTGGACCGGTGTACACCCCTATTTGTACCCAATGAGTTTGATCCCTTCGGGTACATCAACCAAAGTCAATACTTGGTTTGGGTACATGGAATCCATTTCGGACTGCATGGCTTGACGCCATTCCTCAGCCTCAGGACAACTGATTGCCTCGAGGTAGGTCTTTGGCTCATCCTGGTCGATCAGCATTACGTCACCCTCAAAGGTTAGGATGAATCCATACCTTTCATAATGTGTGCGTAACCGGTTAGACCTACGGGGTTCTTGTGTATCTTGAGCATTTTGAAGTACAATGGTTTGTTCCTCTAGCTCATGTTCCTGAACCGGTGCGTTAGTTTCTTCGTTGTCTCGAATTTCTTCGAGCTCTATCTTTCTCCCACTAGTTGCGTTGGATAGAAATTCCTTCTCGATGAAGACACCATTGCGAGCAACAAATACCTTCTTATGGATAGGGTGATAGAATGAATACCCTTGAATTTCCTTGGGGTATCCCATGAGGAAACACTTATCACACTAGGCGTCAAGCTTGCCAGTTGTCATAAGATGTTTAGCATAAGCCTCACAGTCCCAAATCATTAGGTGTGACAAAACTGGGCATTTGCCCGTCCATAGCTGGTATGGTGTTTCTTCAACCGCCTTGGTTGGAACTCTGTTAAGAGTTTATATTGCAGTGTGCAGCGCATACCCCAGAATGATTTTGGTAGATCCGAATTACCCATCATAGAACAAACCATTTCAAGCAGGGTTCAATTCCTCCTTTCAGAAACACCATTCCATTGTGGAGGTCCAGGAGGTGTGAGTTGGGATAAAATCCCATGCTCTCTAAGATAGTCATCAAATTCGTTACTTAAGTATTCTCCACCTTGATCAGATCGTAGTGTTTTAATATTTTTGCCAATTTGTTTCTCAACTTCATTCCTCAATTCTTTAAACATTTCAAAGGATTCTGACTTGTGTTTCATGAGATACACATAGCCATATCTACTAAGATCATCAGTAAATGTGATGAAGTATGAATAACCACCTCGTGCGGTTGTATTGAAAGGCCCGCACACATCACTGTGAATGAGTGCCAGAAGATCACCGGCTCTTTCACCATGTATGGTGAAAGGAGACTTAGTCATCTTACCCAATAAACAAGACTCGCATGTGTCATATGATTCAAGATCAAATGACTCCAGCATTCCCGAACGATGTAGCTTGGATATGCATTTTTTGTTTATATGGCCTAACTTACAATGCCATAGGTATGTTTGGTTCAAACCATTGGGTTTGTTCTTCTTGGCTGATATGGTATAGACAGGTATGTCCAAGTCAAGGATATATAACCCATTGGTCATGTTGGCATTACCATAGAAAACATTCTTTCTGTAAACGGAAAGGGACTTGTCTTTAATAGAAATGATGAAACCACTTTTATCAAGACATGAAATAAAAATAATGTTTCTGCTAATTGCAGGAAGTACAATCAATCATTTAATTACAACATAAGACCACTAGGCAAGGCTAAACTATAAGTTATGATTGCCAAAGCTACAACAGGTGCACCATTGCCATAGGTATGTTTGGTTCAAACCATTGGGTTTGTTCTTCTTGGCTGATATGGTATAGACAGGTATGTCCAAGTCAAGGGTATATATAACCCATTGGTCATGTTGGCATTACCATAGAAAACATTCTTTCTGTAAACGGAAAGGGACTTGTCTTTAATAGAAATGATGAAACCACTTTTATCAAGACATGAAATAAAAATAATGTTTCTGCTAATTGCAGGAAGTACAAGCAATCATTTAATTACAACATAAGACCACTAGGCAAGGCTAAACTCTAAGTTCCGATTGCCAAAGCTACAACAGGTGCACCATTGCCGACTCGGAGTTCAATCTCGCCTCGAGCTAACCGCCTACTTTACTTCAGCCCTGCATGGTAGTACAGATATGAGACGTACATCCAGTATCTAGTACCCATGATGAGGATATAGACATGTTAACTTATATAACATACACCTCAAAGAAATGGTTGTACCTTCTTTCTTCTTGGTTGTGAGGTATGTCTTGCAGTTTCTCCTCTAGTGGCCTACCTTACCACAGTAATGACATTTGCTCTTTGCAATCCTCCTACGGGTTTCTGGGTTGCAAATGAAGTGGACTTCAATTTAGGCTTCCCGATGGTCCTAGCCTTAATCTTGATCCCCTTCTTCGGCTTCCCCTTTCCGCCTTGGACCATAAGGACGGAAGCACTCTTGCCCTTAGTAAGGTTTTCCTCTGCCGTTTGGAGCATCTTAAGAAGTTCAAAAGGGGTTTGTCAAGATTGTGCATCATGTAGTTCATTACGAAACCCTTGTACAGCTTAGAGAGCGACTGTAGGATCAGGTCTGTTGCCAGCTCCTTTTGCAAGGTGAACCCGAGTTTCTCCATATTGGTTATGTAACCAATCCTTTTGAGAACATGTGGACCGACTGGTTCCCTGAAGAGAGGTTGCAACTAAAGAGAGCCTTACTCACAAGAAAATGTTCATGTCTGGATTGCCCCCCTCGCTATAGCTACCGCAAGGCCATGGTCATGTCGTGGGCCTTCATGTAGTCATGTTGTTTTTGCAGCTCGGCTGTCATGGTTGCCAGCATCACACAGCTAACTTGGTTTTCATCCTTAACGTATTTCTCATAAGCATCTTTAACCACTTTCGGGGCGTTAGCGAGAGGGGTAGGAGGAATGGGCTTTTCGAGCACATACTCTTTCTCATCGATGTGTAGAGCAATGGAGAGATTGTATTTCCAGTCAACAAAGTTTGTTCCGTTCAATTTATCCTTTTCTAGAATGGAACGCAGGGATAGGTTGTTTGTGTTGTTGTTTTCCATCTACAGAATTTTGCGAAGATAGTTATTATCATGAATTAATTATCTAATAGGTATTCATTAAATACTCTCCCACTATTTATAACAAGTCAATTACCCTCAGGTACGGAATGTATTGACTTAGGTTCTCTTTATGAGAAGAACACCCCTAGCGGGCCAAGATCCATATTTTACTTAACTATAGTTGTGCTTTGCATCTTGCCCCACAGTCAAGTTATTTAGGTAGGAATTCATTTCAATAGCAATCGTTATTACAACTCTTGGTTCAGTGAATTCTTTTAAATAAAATTCTTAATTAGGCCAGATCCATATTTCATTTAAAATAGTTGTGCTTTCCATCTTGCGCTACATTCAAATTAATTCCGGTAGGAATAAATTCCAATTGTAACAAGTTACAACTCTGGTTTGATGATATGATTTTATTTATTGATCCTACCGCAGTGTCCTAAGTATTTCATCCTTATGACCAAGACTTAGTTAACACTTCAAAATAACACTTCAAAATAGTTGTGTGAAACTCAATCTCACTACACTTCTCATGAATAGTCTAATAGAATATTTGATTGCTACTAAAAAGCATAATTTTACTAATATGCAGATAACTGGAAAAAAAATTGTTTGAAATTAAAAAGGACAACATGAGAAGACAATTGTCTCATCCAATTTTTTGTTCTTTTCAGAGGAGTCGTTTGATAGGCGATGTGACTACTCTTCGAATGAGTAGTCTGCGACATACAAAGACAATTGAGATAAACCGCAGTCGTAAAGCTCTCTACACAACTGAATCTAACCATTGTCAAATTTAATTGTTTGGTACTCTTCGGAGGGGTAGTACAACATACTATTTCACTACGTTTTAAACGTGTAGTCTGAAATGTAAAAACACAACACTTAAGCACAGTTGTCTAAAGCACAAAAATGATAATTGCCTACATCACGGTTAGATTACAAAAGCAACATAGTCATCTATAAGTCCCCCAAATACAAGTCATAACCGCGAGCACAACTTTATGTATTAGTAGTGTAAAATACCTTGATATAGTTATATGTTTCAATTTCACACTAGCCTTTATGCACAGAAGTCTGTAAGTCTATCACACTACTGCTTCGAAAACTACTTAAAAAAGTAGTGTGATGAAGTGTTTTCCTAGTGTGAGTGAACTAACACTTTCCCACATTGATTACACATAGGGTGCCTTGACTGAAGCGGCTTATTGCTCAATGCACCGGACTGCGCCGGAGGAGACATGGTCTTCTTGGAGCCTTGGGTGTTGTGGCCTCCACCAAAGGTTTGTTTGCCACCCGGAGAGGCTACTCCTTTACTCTGAGTGCTAGGTTCCACAGACTCAGATAAACTCTTATTCTAGGCAATTAATCCCTACTCACCTTCCTCGATCTGATTATAAGCAGTTGTGAAGTTCGTCATCGACACAACTGACACATAGGGCTTGATGTTTGGCCAGAGTTTGGTAGTGAACTCTTCAATGTGATCCGCTATGATATCCACTAATGTTCCAGCGAACTAAGCCAGATGGTCGAATCTTTGTCTAAATTCAGGGAGTGTCATGTCCCCCTGCCTCAAACCCACAAAATCAGCTTGTTTCCCCTCTTGAAATCAAGGAAAAATGTACTCTTTCTGAAGGAGCTATCAAAGTATGCTCATGTCAAGGGCTCGTCAAGGGCTCAGGTGCATGCTCACTTGCTCGTTTCCACCATTCGTATGATCTTTTCGGAGCAACTAAACAGCTAGATCAGGACAGTCATCCTCTAGAACCTTGAGATCCTTTAGCACTCTTATGCTCTGGTCCAACAAATAAAAGACAATCTCTAGCTCAGCAATCTAGTCACAGAAAAACTCCTCAGTGCCATTATCCTTCAACGTATTCAGGGTGATTTGTCATGCAGTCCGTGTTGGCGGCGGGACTATCTGCACCAGCTCCATCTGTTGCAAGAAATACATCATAAAGGCCAACAACACGGGGTATGGCTGACCTTCAACATTTTGGTTGCTTCCCTCATTCTAGAGGACATGTGGCTGCCCAGCATTTTGCTAAGGAACGAAACTAGACCCTTCAAGGTGGGCGCTAACATGCTCATCTTTGATATATAGGGTGTTACCCTGTCCGTGGGTTGAAGCTTGACTCATTCTATAAGAAGTCAAACTTTCCTAATCAGTATCATACAAGGAGAAATCTTATTGTCTTCCCGGGGCAGATGAGTCGCGAGAGATGTGGATATGGCTATTAGAAAACATTTACCTTTGATCCAAAGATCAATTCAAAATCATGTGCTCTGATACCAAAATGTAACACCCCAACTCGCATAACTTGAATACATGGGTTAACGAATTGAGTTTCTACTAATCTGGTAACCAAACATACAATATTTTCAAAACAATTTAAAACATCCAAACAGTTCCTTTAAATAAAATCCACCATCATCGGAGTAAAAATTGCAATCAGTGCGGAAGGTTAATTTATTAAAACACGGAACTTGCCCAAAAAGATCGCTATGAAGGACGTATCGTCCGCTTCTACCTCCACTGACTCCTTCCTCCATCTAGCAAGTAATTTCCTCAAAGACTCACCTTTCCTCTTTCTGACGCGAGCCAGGTGGGTGAAGTATTTCATAGGTTTGCAACTCCCATAGAAATACACAATGAAGTTGGCTGCTAAGTCCCTCTTATTGTCATTGCTCCACGGGTGAACAGAATCCAGCGAACTTGTTACCACATGCTATCCACTATTTGTAAAAAGCAGTGGCAAATTAGGTCAACTTTAGCTCCTACAGGCTTCATATTTTTATAATAACAGCTTCAATGTTCTTCCGGTTCAGTCTCATTGTTGTACCTTTTCATAGGAGAGACCTTAAATCCCATAGTGGATGGATAGGCCATGACCCTTTGTGAGAAAGTTTTGTCCTCTGGTACACATAATAACTTGCGACCTTTAGGGGTATCCACCTTCAACTATAACTTCTCTATTCTTTTGTGAATATCCCACATTATGGATGATCATGAATTTTCCTATCGACCCTTGATGCGGTGCCTGCCTCCCGGTGCCCGCTGGGCACTTTGTGCATCATCATCTCCTCTCTGGATACTAACTTCCTCATTGGAGGACCCGGCCGTGCTCCGAGTGTCCCAGATGCAAAAGTGGATGACCATCACGTTTCTCTCCCATCTTTCCTTGGCCTTTACACAAAGTCTCTCGACCTCAAGCCGTCACCTCCACACCGATACGGATGGATCAGGTCCCAGACGAGAGGGGCACGGGACTTACTCGCAACTGGGTTTTCATGTACCTTGGCTTTGCTCTTCTCCGGTCTTGACAATTATTTTCCTACCCCGTTCCCTCAGTTCAGGATCTTCGTGTCAAGCAGCTGATCTGAGTTCTAAGATAGTGGTAGTAGGGATAAAGTGGCCAAATCATCCTCGTGGGCTGATCAGGCCCCATAAGGATCGCTCCAACCTAACCCCCTCGTTTTACTTCTAAATCCAATTATTTTCTGCCTTTATCTCATAATGCCATCAAAGGTACGCCAGTTGCTCCCTTCTGAACTTGATAAGTCGGGTTTGGGTAAATTTTTTTTAGGTATTTATAATACTTTTATATTTTAATTTTTAGTTTTTTAGCATAGTTTTATTTTAATTTTTATTTTTACATTCTTTTTATTTTCTTTCATAAACAGTAGTTTTTTAATCTTTTTTTCATTTTATTATTTTTATTTTATTTTTCCTAACCCAAAATTATCAAAACTCTTCTCGATTCAAGGACGGCCCGCAGATCTGCAATTTTTGGCAGACAACAAACGAGCCATTAACAATTGTGGTGGTTGACAGACCGGGTAACGAATATAGTTTATCCAGTACATTTGTCAACAATAGTGTGATGTTGCTCATAGTTGCATGCATCGAGGTTCGTTGAATAGCTACTTCTCTTCCTTCCATTGAGGGAGGCGGCGCAACGGCGGAGGACTCAGTCGTCATCGCGGGAATCCGAGTGTTGTTTCTCGTGTTTCTTCATGCCGAACTTGTTGGCTTTTGCATTCAAGTCAGAGTATTTGGAAGACATCGTGTTGACACGATAGTAGGGCTCCATGTTCATCAGGACCTACCCCAAAAATCATGAGTGTTTTGAAAAGTTCCTAATTGTAGAAAAAAGCAGGAAAAAATCAGCACGAAAAAGGATTTAAAAACTATATAAAATTTATAAATAAAATTATTTGGGAAAAAATGAACCTCTAATTGGGTCATCAGAAATGTTCGCCCACGCTCGGCCAAGGCTTCCTCCTACGTAAGCGTCCACTTGGCTGCCCTAATTGTCGTACCTTCGTGGCGCACAACATTCCCCTTGGATTTTTTCGGAAGTTGTGTTTCCGTTACGTCCTCTACCTCGTTGTCCGGGACGGGAATCAGGTCGGTCGTACTCGTTACTTGTTGGTAATTTCCTCCATAATATTTTTACCACTCTAGGAATTGCAAATACATTGGATCCATATGTGAAATAATAAAAAAGGATGTAAGACATGGGCGATGAGAAGAGTTTTATGAAGAAGTAGAGAAGAGGTGTGAGTATTTGAAAGATATGAAGGTGTTTAAATAATAGAATGAAAAGAAAAAAATTAAAAATGTAGCCGTTCAACCACTAACTTGGGAGGGGCATGCTTGACAGCCGGGATGGCGATCACACGCATCACGGTCAAGGCGTAGGAGGGCGGAGTTCCCCTATCCAGGTCCAACGTAGCCATCATGGCTCCATCCTAAAGCTCCCACCCCCTTCGGTCTCAGAGGATTACTCTATTATTTTTATTTTTTTAATCTTCATCGTCATATCCTTCCATATCTTCATCTTCTTTTATACCAATTTTGACACTTTTCCGATATCTTAGGTTCAAAAACTTCTCACCTAAGAGCAAATAGTGAGTTTTAGTTTTATTTAAGACATCTCCAAACATTTTTATTTAAAATTATAGAACTCATATCATTTTCATCATTTTTTTTAATTTAAATAATTAAAGTGAAAAATCTTAGAAAAACATACATGGCTTCCTTATTCTTTTAGACGAAGGTTTAGATTAAATATGCGATGGTCAATTCATTCCAACCAAAAAATAATAATTCTGATTGGCATTGAAGTTTTAACCTAAACCTAATAAAATTTGGGTAACAGAAGCATCCAAAAACCTACTGCTAAAAAGTAGTCCCTACAAACACCATTGTGGACAGGGTGAGGGAAGCATTAGATTATCAGTTCTCGAAATAGCCTCTTGCCCAAGGTGGTGGCACAATGCTCTTCCCGTCACTGCCATTTCTTCTTGCAGCATAGGTGTGTTGTTGAGACAAGCTCAAGGTCTTCATTCTTTGCTCCTGCATATTTGCAAACAATGAATCTAATGTCTGAAGCTTCTGCTTTGTGATAGGCTTCAGCTTGTACTGCGCCTGTTGCTGCAAAGGATAAACCACTCATTTAACTCGCAAGCTGAGACTTCTAAATTCATGTGTGCCAAATATATCTAATCTTGTGAAAAATAATTAGTACCTTAACAAAGAAGCCAACCTTGCTGGTGAAATTGCTGTGCACCCGCTGAGCAGCAACCCTGCACCACAAGAAACAGCAGTGTGTAAAGAAAAGGAATCTTATCATCATCAGGTTAGTTTTTCAGGGATTGATGATGCCTGGTTTGCATTCACATCAGTGACAAGTCCAGGTCACAATTAGTGAAACGAATATTTGAGAATTCTTACCAACACCTTTCATATATATGAGTATCAAACTAACAGAGAATCAGACAATGCACTTAAATGAATAGCACTTTACCATCATCGGTCAACTTAGAGACAAACTAAAGATATGAACAATGCAATCTTATCCATTATTCCATTATTTGCTACTTTGAGATTGAATAGAAAACTGATATATATATATACACACACACACACACACACACATACTTATATATATAGACATACATATATATATGCAAGACACTTGCCAGTTCTTGATTACTGCTGAGCAACAGAAAGCTAGCCTCAAAATCAAGGTGGGAGACATTGTAAAACTTGTCTCCACAATTCTATCAACAGAAAATCGCATCCAGGAAGGTCACACAAATGAAGGACATCTAGACTCAAAGTGCTAATTCATGGTGATTGTGTATCAACTCTGGGCACGACATGGCTTCTTGAAAACACTCCAATCTCCAAAAATTAACCGAATCATCACAGAAAAATCAGTACTATCCAGTCAGTTCTGCTAGACAATTAATGTTCCATACTTCCATTTAATCCTTTCAGTTCTGCAGAGACAAAGGAAAAGTAGGTTCTGTTTCCCACATTGCAACACCTCTAAAACTTCTATGTTATTATACATTTCATCCCTCTCTCATGTGATTTGTACCAAACCATCACAAAACATTCTAGAATAGAATTGCAAATTTTGACTCCTTTTGTGAATAAATCATATCCATTGCCAATGGAGATAAAAGAGTTATTATTGACAATGTTTTAGTTTTGGGCACATAATGGACTAAATCAAAATGGAAGCTTAAACTTCACATGCTTCTTACTTTATGTAAAGTTTTGGGCAGTAATGCAGCAATGCAGCTAGGGCCAAACGGAAACAGCCTTTCTGTTTTTACAGGGGTAACACTGTGCAAATCTTGACCCCCACACCCCAACAGAGTTGGGATTATGCTGGGTTGTTATTGTGGTTTGTTGGGATCCAAATCCAGTCATGATAGTGTTACTCCAATATATGTCTAAAAGCATATTTACACTTCGGGATGCTATGCACCCATGCCAATGTGGAGTTCCCGTGATGGCATGCATTTACAATACGTAAAAAGGAGAAACGTATGTCAAGGCCGTCAACAAATAAGAGCAATATATTACCTGTGAAACACAGAAATAGCACTTTAAGGAATTGGTGAGTTAACAACTCTCATTAGAGACTGATAGGCTGACATATTGTTCAACGTTAACGTTCCATCCAAAGTATAACTTTTCCCGAACATTCATAGTCACTGACCTGCTTCGATTGAAGCCTCTACTGCGAATAGGAGCAACTGCAGCCCTTCTGGCTGCCTGAGTTATCAATGGGAATTGGTTGTCATGAATACTCGATCTCCTTTTGGCAAGATTTCCCTAAACAGCAATCATTTAAAAACAAAATCAACATGGGTAAAAAAAGAAAAAGATGAAGATTCACATTAACACCCTATTATTTTACATAAGCAAGGACACAGGCTACGCCCTTTAACTAGCATACCTGTCTAAGAGATGATTTTGTTTCCATAAACCTCTTGAACTTGTCAGACTTATCGTGAGCACCATTATTATAAAACTTATGGCTTTTATTCTGCATACATACAAACAATTGCACCTAAAAAATCGCATTTAAAGAGAAAAAGAGCTTCCGTAAATGACTGGATTGTATAAACATGTGGATATACTTACTGACACTCTTTGCTTCCCATTTTTAACTTTATATGAATCATTTTTCGACATTTTGATGATATCATCTGTGAACATCAGAATATAAGGAAGAAGTAAAGATAATGGGAAAAATGAAGCTGGAAAGAGATTCAGAACTGCGAATAAGCAAAATATGCTACCAAGCGTCATGTCCATTTTTTTCTCTGTGAGAGCAATTGCCTCAGTCGTTAACGGTTCTGCTTCCATCTGAGACAAAAAAAAGGGCTAAGAAATACATACACAGTACCTATATTGATCAAACAATGGAGCAAAATTAAATCTAGGTTTTAGAAAACTGAAATCCTCCAGAACTCTTTTGAATACGAATGCAAAAAATCTTCCCAAAACAAAATTCTAGTTTAGTTACGCGATTGTACAAGGAAAGGGAAATTTGCTTTCAGACAAGGAACTTATGTCGAGCTAATGAAAAGGTAAATAAATTCGTATGTTTTAAAGGCACAATTCAAAAACCTATGCTTCAGTAAAGAAGAGAGTAATACAGAGTTGAAAAACGGAACAAATCCAGACAGGAAAAAGCAGACAAGAACACAATTACAAAAGCGCATACAAGGTTTATAGGAGCGATTCAAAAACAAAAACAAAAAAAGTTTTGGTGACGAATCAGCGACTCCTAACCAAGAGCACCTGAAACTATGGTGGTGTTGAGAAGACAGGAATCGAGTGCAAATTAGAGTGGCGCTAAGCTTAGGGAGTTAGGGTTAAGGTTTTACAACTTCAAGTAGACAACGGCAGGCAATGTACGCGGAAAGCAGCTTAAATGAATGGGTTATGCTATACTTACACCACAAATTGTACCCCATTTGTATACTGCAGTTATACACAAATATTTTGATGGTTTACACCGACATAAATGTTGGTGTATTAACAAAAATTTACACGGACACAAAGTGTTGGTGCATTAATAAAAATTAGTTTTACACCAACATAAAATGTTGGTGCAAAGCTACGGGGTACAAAGTGGGGTAGAAAATATGGGGTACAAATAGCTTTACCCTAAATGAATTGCTGACTTGGGGCTGCTTGCTTTGGAAATTGTTTTAGCATTTTATATACGGAGTACTAAGTAAAAGAAATTATCACAAATATGAGTAAAACATACTCTCTCCGTCCTAATTTAAATCGTTTGTTTCGGTTTACGATATTTGACTAAAATTATTTTTAAATCATTTTATATGAAATATGTTGTCGAATTAAAGAATAAAATTTACATAATTAAAAACTAAATTAAAAGATCTACAAAACTAGTGGTGACATTATTATATTATTATATTATTTTATCAAATAACTAACAAAAAAAATAAAGAAAGTGAATGAAGTTTGACCTTGTAAATAATAAAGAGACAATTTAATTAAAGATAGAGAGAGTAATAATTATCTTTCAAATAAGATTTTCATATTATTTTAAAGTAAATGTTTGCACAGTGACATTATGACATTGTATGCTAACATCTCACCGCATTTTTGGTACTATATATTGACAGATAAGAAAATGACTAAACAAGGAACAAAATATTGAAAAAGTATCAAAATAGAAGAATCGTGTTTTGTATCATCAAATTAAACCAGGAGTTACAATGTCAATAATACCAATATATAGTACCAAAAAATATTGTAGGATGTCATTATATAGTGTCATAATGTCATAGTGCAAATTTCTATTTTGGAATAAAAATATTAAACTTATGTTTTACACCTATTGGGGGTGATTTTGTCTTCTGTTTTAGATTAAATTTCATAATTGGTCCTTTATAACTGGGGGATTTCCCTATTTAGTCCTTTATTATCAAATATTATCCCAGTGGTCCTTCATTTATGGGTATCTTTCCACAAATACTCTTTTTTTTGATCTTCAATCATGTTTGTGTTAATTTGAGGGCTAAAAGTGTAATTTCACAATGATAATATATCTTTTTTTTCATACACAATTCCAAAGGCTGTTCCGTTTGCGTCGTTTGTGAATTACAGTCGCTTTCTACTACAACCATAGTATACAAATGTGGTCTTTTATTTGAATTCTAGTCCACAATCATAGTCATTATTTTTGTGTTATTCGCTTAACCAATATCAGAACACGTCACTAGACATAATGTTGATGTCAAATTATGCTTTTAGCCTTTAAATTAACACCAATTATGGAATTTACTCTCTATTTTAATACATTCTCTATGTTTTACTTCCAATTCAGTCGTTTCCCCCTCTAAATAATAATTAAGCTACGTGTGCTCCCACCTACCCTATGGATAAATTGAGATTTTTAAAAAAAATAAAAACTCATATCATGAAGCACTACTCTTTGGGGCATTTTTACTTCGTAGTTAGTCCCATGACTTAGCTCCATATCCAAGACTCACTTTAGAATAGTGAGCTCGATCCTAATTTATACCATCAATTATAAATTAATTCATTTGATGGGTATCGGGCCGAGTGAGTAGAATGGGTAGGTGTTGTTTGGAGCCCAATACAATGAAAGGGCCAAATTCCTATCAAGGCTGAGTCAGCATGTTAACAGGGCCAAGGGAAGCGTGCGCCATTTGTAGGTCTGGGCCCCGAAGTGGAAATAGAAGTGGAGTGCCAATCCCATTGGTCGTGGGTATGCACGTCTGACCAATCATGTTGATAACGTAGCGTACGACTTACATATCATGTACGTAGCAAAAGTAGACTATAAATAGAGGATTAAACCTTTATTGTAATCCAAGCGGGATCAAACTAATATAAGTATTATTCAGATCATATGTAAGACTCAAACTCGCGTAACTCGAATACACAGACTAGAGGATTAGGTTGTCGCTACATTGGCACCCAAACACCATAACTTTCAAAACATTTAAAACATTCAATTCAAAACAATATTTAAATATCCATCGAAGTTAACAAAATAGTGTGGAAGCTTAAGTACTTAATTCAAAACACAACTTTTGTTTCTTGCTCGAAAAAATATACTAAATTCATACTTAAATATTTAATTAAGTAAACTCTTCAGCCAGCATTCATCCATCTCTTCATCCTCGCTGCCCTCTAGGATTGTTTCCTTATTCGTCATTCTTGTTACCTACGTGTAGCAAGTAAAACAAACTACACGCTCAGCTTTCACACCAAGTAAGAGGTTCTAATATAATAGTAGAAATCACACATAAGATTAATTCAACATACATAATCGTTCATAGGATTCCATGCACAAGTAGTGTCACATAAGAACATCAAATAATACCAACAATATCATAGCAAATCACGCATCATGTTACTTACCTTCACTCTTCGGCTGCATAATTTATTAACTCAACATTCATGTTCTTACAATGGGTCGTCTCTGACACTTGCTAATAACCTATTCTAGGCCAAGGCTATCTCATCATTATTCATTATCTCATTTTAAGACTTAGAGCCACTACCTGCGACCATGATTCAAGTCTAATCTATGACTCAGAACCACTACCTACGACCATGATTCTGGTCAACCCGGTACCTACAACGCTGGTTGGGTGGAACCTTCATGAAATGAAAGCTGAAAAAAATCACACGAGCTCACAATTTAACACTTTTTTGATCGCATTTTCTCTCAAAGACAATTGCTCACAATCTGACCTCTAAACACAATCAAGAGGTCTTTTATTAAATGGAGGAGAAGGATAAGAGATAAATGGATGGTGAACGGATAAGAAAGGGGTGTAGGGAAAAGAGATGGATGGAGACATGAAGGCGTAACAATTGGGTCAATTGAGATGGCTAAAGTTATAGTGGGTGAGGGCAAGAAATCCAACGTGCTAACCTGCTATCAAGAAAAGTCAAGGTCGGTAAAAAGATGTGACACGTGTTTCAAGGAATCCACTTTCCGAGACTATCATCAATGACTCTTGCATTTTGGGCGAAGCAAGGTACATTTTGGAACTCGACTCTCCATTGAGGTATACTCCAAAAATGCAAGCAAAAGCATGCATGTCGCATTCTTCAATTGTGCACTTATTCAATTTATTTTTTTATTATTCCCCAAAAGGGTAAAATGTGCATTGCAATACAAGATTAGATGCTACCAACGCATACATGCATGAGATTGCATATCCACTGGTGTTGTACAATGGTGCGATACTAAGCTAGTACCCCGCCAAGGAAATGTATACATGACAATGTAGCATATGAGACAAAGCCAAGACCTCCATTTGCAATCATACGCCTATCAAGTCTCAACTAAAGCAAATAACCAATCAACACACATCAATGAAAATATTCCAACCAAGAGCTTTTCATCAAGCAAAATCAACACAAAAAATTCTTTTTGGGTAAGAATGGGTCATATGAATAAGTGATGGTCATGGAGGAAATGGGAGATGGAGTGGAATTGTATTTGTGCCTCAATCACTTTATGCCTCAAGGTGTGAGTGTGTGCACAATGTAGCTCTAACACTCATGGGTCAAAATGGTGAATCTTAAGAGATTTCATTCACAAAGAACAATTAAGAAGCTCTATTGAGTGATCTTGTCACACATTCACAATCATATACAAGATTCACCACATGACATAAACTAAACATGAGCTACCACACAAGCCCAAAGACCAAAGTCTTGACTACTCCCCCTACACTTAAATTGAGACACCGCCCCGGTGTCAAGAGACGTGAAAAACAAGGGGCAAAGAGGGTAAACAACACACATTCATCACTTAAAGCACATAGGACGGTGGGAGGGATACAATGCAACTCGACTCAAAACATAATCATGACAACAACAAGACAATAAAGCACATCCCAACTCAATTATCATAAACACAGAGTAATACTCTTTCACACATATGCAAAGAAAACATTAGGGCGTCCCCAAACACAAACTAAGCATAGAGAGAAAGAGTAGAGAAATGTAAACTCCCTATGCATATGACAACGAGTGGAAAGTTTGTGTTGTTGTCATGATCCATGAAGTTCAAGAGTGATGTTCATCATCAACCATTCAACCCCCTAAACCTCAAAAAGCCAAATATGATCTTCAAAAATGACCCTCATGGTCAAATTGTCCCAACTTCCCATTATTAAGCTCACCTAGATCCAAACATTGAAAATGCACAATGACAAACTCCAAGTAGAAGGTTAAGAATTTCACTTATTCAAAAAAAAGTACAAAGAAAGCAATTAAATAAAGCTTGGGTTGCCTCCCAAGAAGCGCTTCTTAAACATTATTAGCTTGACGGTTTTATTTTTAAAAGAAACTCCTTTAGGTGCTTTCCAAGGAAGACACCTTTAGAGGGTTTGAAGTTGCAAAGAAGAATGAACTTAAAATGCTTCTCAAGAAACACCCCCTTTAATTTTGAAAAAGTATTAAATAAGGGGGTGATGTTCAGGAGAGTAAAAGATTGATAAATTAAGCACAAATCCTCTCCCGATCCGTTGAGAAAAGAGGGTGAAAGTGTTCCCCTGGCTCAAATAGAAAGCCCAGCCAATGAGGATGCAAGTCTAAGTAAGAATCGCTAGGCTTGTGCTTAAAAGAAAGAGTAGGAAACTGCAAACCAAGTGTTGGAGCATTAGAAAGCTCCTGCCTCTCAAAGGTATGTAATGAAGACTCTACGCTCAAGCATCCCTTAATCGTCATAGATGGATCGGGAAATGCCTCAAGAAGTGGAGGTTTGGGCTCATCCCTAAGTTGCTCCTCCATGATCTCTCCTAAATCAGATTCCTCCACCACCAGCTCAAAGCTCAAATAGNGATGTATCTTCCTCCATAGGTCCCACTACCTCTCCACTTTGATACGGGTTGAAAAGGA
The DNA here is from genome assembly GCA_900332095.2 of Cuscuta campestris. Classification (NCBI taxonomy): domain Eukaryota; kingdom Viridiplantae; phylum Streptophyta; class Magnoliopsida; order Solanales; family Convolvulaceae; genus Cuscuta; species Cuscuta campestris. The sequence goes on along the minus strand of OOIL02004170.1, from coordinate 137,331 downwards.
ATGTTTGAAGAGCGTAGTAAGGATAGAATGATGGGCAATATAGGTTAGGCAAAGGATATGCTTGAGGCCAAGCAACATATGGACCCATGAAACAAGATGGAGGGTACGATTAGACCTGGCAAAACAGAACCGAAACCGATTACCCGAACCGAAATATCCGAAACCGAAACCGGAATGACCCGAAAAATGAAGATCCGATCTATAACCGAAAACCCGAAATGATCCGAATCGAACCGAAACCGAACTAAATAATTCATATCCGATTTAAATCTGAAACCGATTAGATCCGAAACCGATAATATCCGAACCGATTAAACCCGAAACCGATTAGATCCGAACCCGATAATACCCGAAACCGATAAAATTCGAAACCGATTAGATCTGAAACCGATAATATCCGAACCCGATTAGAACTAAAATCGATAAATTCAGAACTATGTTTGCCTTTCAATTAGCATTTTATATTTTTAAATTTTTACTTTTTATTACCAATTGAACTAATTATATTACTTGCTCATTCCCTCATAAAATGGATTATCTTCTTGAAAAAAAGTACAAAATTTTATGCCTTAAATTTATTATATGTAGAAATTAAAGATAAGTTATACATATAAATGATAATGCACAAACAAATAAAATTTTCGTAATTTTTAAATAGTGAAGTATGATATTCTTTTTGGGATGAAAGAAATATATGATGAATTGTATGGAATAACTAAATTTTATCCTAATTTCATCTCATTACAATAAATTTTATTGATTTGAGAGTTAATTTGATTAGTTTCAAACCAATTCACTCAATATTAGTTAATAAAATTAGATGCTAGTGTTAGCATTTTGAAAAGACTCTCTAGCGGCAGCCTTTACTGTTATCATTTTCAAATTTGATCTACACCATTACATTTAGGTATAAAATTAATTATATTTGACTCTATTAAATTTAATTTTCTCTACTTTCAACCAAATATACTCAATAATTTACAAATTTTGCACTCAATTGAATAAAATTCACTAAATTTCACCCAATTTTACTCAATTTTTACCAAATTATATTCAAATGGAACATAAGACTATTCGAATTTATCTTTTATCCTTTCATTTATATACATAAGTATAATAGTAGATGTGAGAAAAATTTGATATTTCAAAACTAAATTTTAAAATCAATTTAATTATATTAAATTTATATCATAATTAAATATATATGTTTTCATAATTTGTGGTCCAAATTTGTAAAATATGACTAAAAAGTCAAAAAGGGAAGATTATTTAGGGTAGAGATAATATAAATAGAAAAAAATATAAAATAATATGAGGTATTGAATTGATGATAGATTGATAAATGTGATAAAACATAAAAAGAAACACGGATAGTTAAATTTTAATTAGATAATAATATATATCCAAAATATATTTGATCCGAAACCGAAATATATCCGAACCGAACTAGACCCGAAACCGAAATATATCCGACTCAAATTGTATCCGAACTAAAATCTATCCGAACCGATTTATAACCGAACCGTATCTAAACCGACTCGAAACCGAACCGAACCGAAAAATGTATAGAACCGAAATCAAATCCGAACCGAAATTTAACCGATCCGAACCGAACCGAACCGATTATATCATATAACCGAAAGATACCCGAACCGAAAAAATCCAACCCGAAACCGATCCGGTTGATCCGATTGCCACCTCTAGGTACGATGAGGTTGGAGGGTCTATGGGTAGAGGAGGTGTGAATGTTGGATAAGAACAAGGGTATGGAATCTTGGGTTGAGGGAGGGAAGCTTGAGAAGCTTTAGAAATAGTCGTGTGGATAGGAATTTCTTCTAGATCACTAAGTGACCACTCAAACTTTAGAATAATGGGAACAAGGGAGAGACCTTGAGCATAAACTTCATTCTCCAAACGAAGTTCTTCAATGATGGAATAAATATCCTCCATGGTTGCACACCTACAAGGAGAAGAAGAAGAACACAAGAAAAAAATCCAAAATGAACAAACAATAAAAAAGAATGACCAAGTCTCCACTAACAATCTTGAATAAATGTTAGTTAACACAAAGCACTCAAAATCGTTGATATCCCCGGCAATGGCGCTAAATTTGATGCGAGTGATTTCAATAGGTTGTTTGATACCGAAAACTCCCGACCAAAAAGAGATGGAAAGGAAATGAAATATGATAAATGTGGAAAAAGTAAAGTGAGTGAGCAGAGTGGTGGAAGTAAGGATGTCGTATCCATGTGGATAGCATTATTGGTTAGGAATCGAGTGCAGAGTATAACTAAACACTAATCTCAAATTGTTAAACGTGAATCAAGGCCAAATAAAGAGAGGAGATGAACGATATAAAATGCAAATGAATGAAACTAGACTATGAAATGAACAACAGAATAAAATGCAAGAACTAAATGAAAAGCATGCTTAGATTAAGAATTTCATTCTAATTTCTAATAATGCTATTGCCAATGGAATAGAGGAAAGAGAGAAATCAACAAGGAAGCAAGAAAATCACACTCATTTCACTTCCACGAGAATCGGGAAAGAATCCCCTAGAGAAGAACCCACTTTTGTGGTGCTAGTCTCAAGAGAACTACAAACGGTATAGACAAGCTCGTCAAGTATCCTCCACTTCTATGGTAGGTAGGGGTGGGCACGGATCGGGACGGTCCGGATTTTAGGTTGTTCCGGTCTTGTCCCGTTATATATAAACGGTTCGGATTACAATCTTATCCCGGTTTGTCCCATAAAATTCGGGATCGGAACAAACCGGGACGGATTCGGGTCGTCCTACTTTGTCCTAATCCCAAATATAAGAGGGGGGTACTCAATCCAAAAGTCACAAAATGTCATAGATAAAAGTCATTAACTTCCTAAGACATCTAAAAACTAGTTGTGTTCATATACACCAAGCAATTAGCTACTGTCATTCAAAAAAACAAAAGCAGTAGGTAGTATTGCAGTAGCCATCCAGCAAAAAAAGAAAGGCAATAGGTAGTAGCCATCCAGCAAAAACCAAAAATCAGCATTTAGATGATCAGTGAGAATCATGGTAGTTAATCAATTGGGCCAAATAAATTTAATAAATTTTGGGTTGAAACTTGAAGTTAACTTAATTAATTAAAGAATAAGTGTATAGAATTAGAATTATATATTAATAAAATAGATAAAACGGGACAAACGGGACGGATCGGTATAAATTTAAGTTGTCCCGCTCATGTCCCATTTGATAACGGGACGGAACGGGTTCGGGATAAAAAAGTTGTGTCCCAATTATTCGGTACATTTACAAAACGGATTCCGGATTTTTCGGAACGGTCCAACGGGAACGGATTTCGTGCCCACCCCTAATGGTAGGACTTGAGAGGGAGATTCACAGCTAGGGTTCTAAATCCTGATTCCTTGGTGATTTAGAATCCATTCCAAAATAGAAGAATGCGATCGTGGCCAACGACAACACCCTAGCAACAATAAGGTCAATCTCCACAAACAACCCTAAGGAGAAATCGCACAATCCATACTAATCCAATGACAACAAACATAAATCAACAATCCATCCCTAACCTAGGCTAGAAAATCAAAAATCAAGTCTCGCATGCTAAATCTAAAGAGATGCATTATGATAAGAGAGTAGTGAATAAATAGAGCATGAAAGAGATGAGGTAAAGTCTATGCAAAAATAAGTAGAATAATCTAAAAAGATGAAATTAAAGTAATGGAACTCCGACTTCAAAAAAAAAGTAATGGAACTCCCAAACTAAAAATACAAGATGATGAAGAAGGTGAAGGAAAATAAACCCTTGTCTACAAATGGGGAACTCCCCTAACAAAATGAATTTAGAGTATATATAGAGTACGGGAAATTGGGAGTTAAAATGACAAAAAAGGGTACATACTAAAATTTGAATAGAAGAGGATCCAAGGGTAAGAGAGTCATTGCACACTCAAAATAAGATCTGGGATTGGTCCTCTGCTTCGTCGCTATTCTCTGTCGTTCACTGGTCTAGTCTTCTGTCGATCCAGATAGCATCGCCGGAAGGAATTACTGGAGTTCGTCCGTGAGAGGAGGAGTTATACCAGTTGTCTCTGGCCTCATCATTGCTGCTGAAAGCCACACCGGAGGTGGACGTCTCGCCTATGATGGTCGTTGTTGCTGGACACTCTCCAGACATACCAGTGATTGTAGGATGAAGAGCTCGCCGTTATGAAGGAAGGGATTGCCGCTGCTGAGTCGGGTTGCCAATACCTCCAGGTCACCCGTCTCTCCCGTCACGATCCAAAAGCCTGTCTCAAACTCGGTTCACTTTTTTTATTTAAGTCATAGGGTATTATATTCAAACCACACAATATAAATATCATGTGCCAAGCATTTCTTACATGAGAGTATAGTTTGATTACAGCTCAGTGCAATATTGGCACTAGAAATGCTTTTGCAGCTTCTCATAGAAATGCATCCTTCTCGAGGAGCTTCAAAACGTCTTGCTGGTTATTCAGTTTCGCCACCTCTATTGGTGTCTTACCGTCCATGTTTTGAAAAGTCACAGCAGCACCGTTCTCTAGCAGAAGAGAAACGCATTCCTTTCTGCCATACCCGGCAGCATAAAAATGGAGAGCAGTGTTCTTGTTCTTGTCCAAAGCATCAACCTTTGCCCCAGCTTCAAGAAGAATTTGAGCACACTTCACCTCCCCATATCCACAAGCAAAGTGAAGTGCTGTCCTTCCTTCTGAATCTTCTTCATCTATATCAGCACCAGCAGCAAGTGCATTTCTCAAACCCTCATCATCACCATTGCCGACACAAATATGAATAATTGAATCATCTTCACTTGCTTCTTCCGTTTCTTCTGCACCATTTTCACCAGATGTGTTTGTCTCTCCAGTAACAGAGAACCCCATTGCTTCACCCAACTTCTGTAGGACATCTTTGTCATTCCAGTACCTCATCATTAAAGCAGGACCCCCACGTTCTATCTCTTCCAGAATAGGACATCTTTGTCATTCCAGTGCCATTCGTTCTTCAAGTTGGTCTTTTTGCGCAGGATTTGACAAACTATCAAGCATGCTGGACATGGAAGGATCCTGCATCAGCGCGTTACCAAGCCGCTCAGCCATTGTCATAAACTGTGGATTTTGCATAACTTGTTGCATAGTGGAGTAGTATTCCTGAGGATCAAATTGAGGGATTCCATCTTCAGCAACGCCTTGAAATGTACCTTGGAGTTGCTGGGCCATCTGAGTGAATGAAGGATCTTTTGCTATCTGTTCGGCTAGTTCTTTAATACTTGGGTCCTTTTTGAGGTGGCAAACCTTTTCCCTCCTGAGACATGGCTAAAGCGAGCAGGGAGAAGAGTGAGATGGCGTTCCTTCTTCTTCGACTAGAGAGAGAGAGAGAGGATATATATATATATATATATATATATATATATATATATATATATATATATATATATATATATGTGAACCCATGGGGTTTCTAGAGAGAAGGGGGGGCAGGGAGCTTTTTCACCGGCGGTGTAGCGCTAACAACGCCGACCACTTCAGGCATGATGGTTTCCAGAGTACGCCGCAAAAGAATTGCAGATTTCCAACGAGTAGAACACAATCGATGGGTTGGGGAGGTGCTTCTAAGAACACCAGAACCAGATGGCGGCCCAGGTATAGGTTTGGAAGACCAAACTCTTTTCGTTACCAAGGTCCTTTTAGAAGCTTTTCCGGCGTTTCAATTTCAATTGAAAGCAAGGTATTTGAATTCCAGGCCTTAGACAACCTTATAATTTCCGAATCCAAGAATGGTATGTCTAGATTTCTTTCTGTCTCGCGTTCTACTGCTCTTTGGCTTTCGGAGTCCCTAAGCCACCCACCTTTGGCTAGAGAAGGTTGGGTAATTTCGAAATTTGAAGGGCTTGTTAAGACAAAGTCCCACTGGGACTCAAACCATTTTGGATCTTTCGTTAGAATTAGCGCGGGAACCGAAGGAGAGAGAGCTAATATTTGCATCCCAGTTGGACGGCAATCTGAAGGCATTAGGCTTTTCGTAAAAGCACTGAATGAAACTTTAAAAATACTAGAAGGGAATGAATATGCTGTAAAGGTTCCCAGGAAAGAAGAAGCTTCAGATTCCCTAGATTTGATAGACCAGATGTTCCAGGTGGAGAGGATTGAGGATGAGCAGCGGTTCGCTTCCATATCCTCAAATCTACTGGTAGAAGATGTTACGCAGCGTTCTACGGTGCCTAAACACACAGAACAGGGGAAAAAAGCTGATCCAGAAGAGATTAAGGAAGATGAAGATGAAGAAAAGAAACTCCAAAAGTTATTTCAACCAGCTTTTGAGGCCTATTTTGAAACACTCTTCAAGACAGTGAAGACGCAGATTCTAGAGGCTTTGGCGAGGACATCACTACTCGATCAACTCAAAATGGGACTTTTTCAAAATATGTCGGGGAAGACAATTAGAGCAACTCGAGAGACGGTGAAAAGCATGGAAAAAGTGACCCTTGTTCAATTTGAAGATTCTAAATACCCAGCTTTCATTTCTTGTTCCAAAGCTGATGAAAGGCTTGTGGCAGATTTTCTAACGGGGGAGCCGGCTGAAGAGTCACATACTTCAATTGGTTAACGTTTCAAACCTATTGTCTAATTACTTTTATGCTTTCAAGGGGAAAGGAAAAAGGAAGTACTTGGTATTTGCTTTATTGTTTTCTGTCTTAAGTAAATTAGGGGAGGATCCAATGAAGCTGGGTTACTCTTGCACCATTTCAGGGCTCTTGAGATTGGGTTTTTCAAGGTTTTATTTGTAGCTTAGGGCTTCTGTTTTTAGAGTGTGCCTAAGGGTTCTATTTTAGAGTATGGGTTTCAGATTGAGTTGGAGCAGCTATTCCAACCCACAGTATACGGGAGCTTGTTTCTACACAACATGTTTCAACTAGTGCTGCTTATTTTTGCAGCAACGTTCATCACTTTGCTAGCAAGGTCCCAACTTTGTTTTCAGGTTTTGGACTTTTTTCCTTGAGTAGGATGCAAAGGATGCTGATTTGATGGTACATTTGGTGGAATCTTTGGTTATATTTTTAAACTACAGAAGGTGTTGCATGGATGCAAATGGGGAAATGGTTGCAGTTGTTTTGGTGTACATCCAGCTACTCTTTCATTTTTAGTATCTAGCAGCTTTCCTTTCCAGTTTTCTTTCTTGGCAGTATTCTCTTGTACTCTTTTTTTTGGATTGTTTTCGTTTGGGCTTGTTGTCGGGCTGGCCACCCCCCCTTATCTTTTCTCCTCTTATTTTAATAAAACTTTTCTTTTATTTAAAATATATATATATATATATAAGGAAAATTTTTTATTTCATACGAATAAAAGAAGTTGTTACATCACATGCAATGGCTCCCCTAGAGCGTTTTGGGAGTGAAACTAATGAATGAAAATTACTAAAGGTATTCTCTTGCAAAGCGTGTTGTGCCAGATGATGTGCCGCCGTATTGGCTTCTCGAAAGATATGATTGACCCGTCCCCCGGACCGATTTATCATTTCTCTTGTCATCCTTGTGAAGAAATCATTGTTGGAGTAGTTTGTTAAATTGTCTGCGCAAATTTTGGAGTCAATATAGAGATTGACCGGGCAGTTAAGAAACAAGCTTCTACGTACTCCTTCGTATGCTGCCTCCATTTCTGTCTCAGCTGGTGGGAGGTTTGGTTGTAGAGGATAGGTCCAAGCAATGAGAAATTGGCCGTGCCTTGTGCGCAGGATGCTGGCTCCAGCTGATCTTCCCTCCCTGATTGCCGCGTCTGCTGTAAGTGTTACTCCAGTGGCTGGGAATACCCATCGATGTACAGTGATTGCGCCCATTCTAATTGAAGGTAAACTGTCATAAATTCTGATATCCGGCGTTGTTTTTCCTTTATGGTGGATGAAAATCCATTCGTAGATCTCTTTTGTGATGATTGTAATTGTCTGTGTCAAGGTGTGTTCTTCTTCCTCGTAGATCCTCCTGTTTCTTTCTTTCCATATCTCATGGGTTATGATTCCTGGAATGATATTGAGGAGTGCTTTGTTGTGCTTTTGCAATGCACCTTGTTTCCACCAATTTGTCAAGTAGGTTAGGATTCCATGGCTGGTATTCCTGCAAATTGAAAATATTTGTTCAAAGTAGTTCCAGATTTGGTTGCTAAAAGGGCAGTTCCTGAATAGGTGGGTGGTAGTCTCCTCACTGTTCTTGCACAAGAAACAAACAGATGGGAGTTGAAATCCCAATCTAGTTAGTGAGTGGGGAAGGGGGAGGTAGCCAAAGCACAGTTTCCAAAGGAAGATAGAGTGTTTAGGGCTTTGTTTGGAGTTCCAGGAAAGTTTGGTGAAGGGGTGAATGGGTTGTTTCTCTCTCAAAGAATTCTTTGCCTTCTTTAAGCTGAAACCAACCTCTCCATTATGCCATAGAATTCTGCCCTGGGTGTCAATGCTCAAGTGGTTATCTGCCATACTATTGACCTCATAAAGCCTTTTCCAGTAGACTGAGTCAATGATTTTTGGGGCTATGGAGAGTCCCCTAGGGTATCTAGCCCTCATGAAGTTTGCCCAAAGGGAGTTGTTCTGAGTATATGTCCACCACATTTTGAAACCATAGGCTAGTTGCAGAGTGTTGAGATCAGTGATTCCCAACCCACCCTCATCCTTAGGAAGGCATAGCTTCTCCCAAGAGGACAAGTGGTACTTCTTGTTGTCTTTGTCATGGCCCCAAAGAAAATTATTCATTTTGGAATGGAGACATTTGATGATGCTCTTAGGAAGTTTACTGCAGCCCAACATATGCAGTGGCATGGTGTTAAGGACATGCTTGATGAGGGTTAACCTTCCACTCTGACTGAGCAGCTTATGGTACCATCCTTTAAGTTTAGTGTCAAACAAGTTAAGGATGTCATTGCAATAGGGTTTTCTGTTGATTCCATGATGGATTTGAATGCCCAGGTATTTGAAGGGGAGGCTGCCTTTGTTCATTCCGAGGATGGTTTGAATTCTTCTTTGGGTAGCCAGGGGGGTCTTCTTAGGGATGTAAAAAGAGCATTTTCCCCGGTTGATTTGTTGACCAGAGCAGTCCTCATAGTCTGAAAGTAATAATTTGATGCTAGTGACAGTAGGGGAATCTCCCTTAGTGAAGAGTATCAGGTCATCAGCAAAGGCAAGGCGGGTTATAGGGGTGTAGTGCCTGCCAAGATAGTATGGGGAGAGGGCTCCAGAAGTAGTTTCCTTCTTGATGGTTCTGCTGAAGGCTTAAGATGCAAGGATGAAGAGTAGAGGGGAGAGAGGGTCTCCTTGTTTCAATCCTCTTTTAGGTTTGAATGCTTTAGTGTGATGGCCATTGATCAGGATGGTGAAGTGAGAGCTGTGGAGTAGGTTCTGGATGAGGGTCTGGAAGGTATTGTTGAAACCAAATTTGTCTAGGACAGTGATAAGGAAATTCCAAGAAATTCTATCAAATGCCTTAGACATGTCCAGCTTGATGGCAAGATTACCCCCTCCCCCCCCTAGATTTGTAGTCAAGGCCATGGAAAAGTTCTTGTGTGAGGAGGACCTGGTCATGGATCACCCTTCCTTTTACAAACCCCCCTTGTTCAGGTGAGATCAATCTGGGAAGAATAGAGCTCAATCTTTGGGAGAGGATTTTGGAGAAAATCTTGCAGCAGAAATTGGACAAGCAAATAGGTCTATAGTCCTCACAGAATTGAGAGTTTTCCTTCTTTGGGATTAGGATGATAGTTGTCTGGGTACATATTTTGGGGATAGGGATCCCCAAGAAAAACTCCTGAACAGCTTTTGTGCAGTCCACTTTGATTTGCTCCCAACAAGTTTTATAGAAATGACCATTAAACCCATCAGGTCCAGCAGCACTGTCTGCTGATAGTGACCAAACAGCTTCTTTTACTTCATTTTCATCTGGAAGGGAGGTGAGGCTGCTGTTGTCCATCTGAGTGATAAGGTTAGGAACATTAGCAGTGAATCTGTCATTGTGGGATTCTTTATACATGAAAAGGGTGTTGTAGTAGTTGAGGATTTCTTCATGGATCTCATCCTGGTTATGAAGACATTTTCCATCTTTAGTCTTGAGACTATTTATCTTTTGCTGGCTTCTTCTTATTTTGACAGTGGAGTGAAAAAAGGCTGTGTTAGCATCTCCTTCTTTTGTCCATTTGATATTTGCTTTTTGTTTCCAGTAGGAGTACTCTTGTTGGCTAGCAGCAATAAGTTTAGCCTTTGTTTCCTGCATGAGAGATCTCATTTCTGGGGTTGGGTCAGTGTCAAATTGTTCTTCAATTACATTCAGTTCTCCTTCCAAAAAACTGACCCTGTTGAATATGTTACCAAAAGTGTTCTTGTTCCATGAGTGGAGGATGTGTCCTAGGTTTTTCAGTTTGTAACCCAGTCCTCTCATCCCTCCACCTACATAGGGGCCCCAGTTATTGCTGACAGTAGACATGAAGCTGTTGTGAGTGCTCCAACAATTGATATATCTGAAGGGTTTGGGGCCAGCAAAATGGAGGTTGCTGAGCTTGATTAAAAGTGGGTTATGGTCAGAAGTATTCCTGGGCAGGTGGTTGCAGGTGATGTCCTGGAAAGAATTAAGAGTATGGTTGTTGTGAAAAACCCTATCAATCCTTCTCCAAATTCTACCTAGGGACCTTACACCTGTCCAAGTAAAGGTAGAGCCAGTGGCAATGGGTGAGATTAGAGAGGCATCCATGATACATTTGTCAAAGTCATGGATGCTCCTAAGGCAAGGGTTGCTAATGCCTTTGTGATGGTCCACTGAGGAGATATATATATATATATATATATATATATATATATATATATATATATATATATATATATATATATATATATATATTTATTTATTTATTTATTTATGAGCGACTTTGTATGTGATGAGAAAGCCTAAGAATGCATTGTATTGAGAATAATTATTTTACAAATTTTAAATATGGTTTGCCTATGCGGGATTTGAACCCACATCTGTAGTACATACTGCTCTACCATTTGAGCTAATAGGCAATGATTTATTTTTTAAAAAAGACTCTCATCTTGCACTTGGACCTATTACATACAAAATTTAATCTTTTAAAATTTGTATCATTTAAAGTTTTCCAAACCCTTATTCAAATGTATCATAGAACATTTTAAATGCATCGTGAATGATAAAAATTCACCATGTAGAATATACAAATGCATCTAATTACTTTCAGGAGAATTTTACCATGTGATAAATGAATATTATTTTGATTTAAGAAATGCACAGTAATAGTAATATGATGCATTATCCTTTTTTAGATTCTAAGAATGCATTGCGTTATTATGTAAATGCATTACACTTATGATGATAATGCACAATAACAGAAACTCATTTAGACTTTATTTATAACGCACCTTGAATTCTAGCCACACAGAAATGCACAGTAATAGTAATATGATGCATTCCTCTTTGTTTTTTTATTGTTCCTTAGCCACACAAATGAGAGAGTGATATTATCCAATTAAATTAGGCACTTCCTCAATGTTGGAACGAGAGATATTTTTCAACATCTAAGAATAACAAAAATCTAAAACTGGTGCTCTGTGAAAAAAACACAAACATTTGGAATTTCAATTGGCTTATGTAATACTCCGTATGAAAAAAATGTGAACATAAAAGTATAATACAGGTGCTTCATGCTAGAAAATAATTAAATTTGATACTTGAATGAGTCAAATACTAGAAAAATACTGTAATAATTTTACATATTAAAGGCAATAGGTCAAACATAAAGACTAGAAATCCAAATTTTCTAGATAGAACAATTGATTGAATGGATTGAAAGATCAAACAAATACTCGTTTCCAATATACAACCGTGTGAATGGATTTGGGAAATCCAGTTAAGATAGAGTGAATATAGAATAATAAAATAAAAAAGCTTTGTGTCGAGATAAAGAATAAACACATACCTGATTTGATGATATAATTCCATGAACCCTAGCAATGGAAGGAGATTGTTGCTTTCTTGTTGAACAGCAAAATCAGAAACTAGGAAAATCACAACAAAGAATTAAGATTGACATCGTAAGAAGAAAAGGAAACAGAAAACTAGAATGGTAGGGATTGAGCGCTGATTTTCCGGAGAGAGTAAATCTAATGTAAAATCCCCAAAATAGGCACCACGTATATGCTTAAAAGTCTCCGTATTTCAACAGATCCAAGGGTTATAAATCATTCTTATTTCTTTCATAAGATCTTATTCTCACCGGAACCAAAATCTATATATATATATATATGTATGTATATATATGTTCTGGTGAGAATGAGATCTTATGAAAGAAATAAGAATGATTCTGAAACATTGGATGGATGCCTTATGATCCGCATAACATAAGGGCACATGTGTATTTTCTTATCTGTTTCCATCTACACTCCTAAAAATCTGCCTGATCACCTCTCTCTCTCTCTCCTTTTGGGTTTCCTATTACACAATCGATCCCTAAATCAAGATTTACATGTCCTTTTAGATTTTAAATATGAAATCCTTGTTTTTAATTTTGCATTATACTTTCTATTTGCACGTCGTTCTCCACCACTTTTTCCTGAAATATGTTCGAAGGAGATGACTGAGCAGGTGGTGCGGTAAAAATTTTGCATTATACTTTCTATTAGGGTCTGGGGTTTAATTAAAGCAATGTTTTTTCTCTTATGCTAGTATTGTATATTTATTGTATTGTTATTTTTTGTTAGATCCACACTTTCAAAATTTTGATGCGAATAACTTGTGTTTGTGGAGAGGCTCCAAATATGCAGTTTGTATATGATGAGTGATATTGTTTGTAGACAATTTCGTGTTCATTTGGGGTAAACATTGATGTATTTGTTTTGTTGTTTTGACTTTTTGTTTGCATTTTTTATGATAATTATGCATTATGAGAGTCATGGTAATGCATGTACATGAGAAGGAAATGCATTCTCATAATCACGGTAAAAAATAATAAATTCTCTTACAGGGGTGTATTCAATCTAGATTTTAATAGATTCTGATAGATTTTTTAGAATCCATGGACTCGGTAAAATCAATGAATTATTTTAAGTTTACGTAGAGTTCGAAAGATTTTAATGTATTTTATTCGAAGGATTTTATGTGATCCTGACATATTGTTTACAATCATGGATTATGTAAATAAACATTTTTTCTTTTTTTTCTTTTTCCTTTGAACAATTTTTCCCTTTCTTTTTTTTTCTTTTTTCTTTTTTCCATTTCCCTTTTTCTTTTTCTTTTTTCCTTCTTCCTCCCGAAGAACCCTAGCCGCCTACCTCTATCCTTCTTTTTTTATTTTCTTCTTTCTTTCCCTTCCTCTTGGATTTTGTTGATGGTTCCGCTGGGGAGTTCAGCAACAAAGTGGTGCCTCTTTTTACGCTCACCTGAGAGAGCTCGAGGATGACGGAGTTGCTGAAGTCAGCTCCGCGGCTGCTAGCGCGGCGGGAGACGGTGGCGTTGGTGGCGGCCTTGGAGAGAGCTTTAACCCTAGCGGCATCCCGCTGCAGCCGCATCTCGAAGAGGGCCGTGGGGTGGCATTCAGTGCATCGCCATAGATGCGGTCGACGTGACGAAGTTTGAGAGCAAGGAAGGTCTCGCCAGATTCCCGCCAAGGAAGGTCTCGTGACTGAGTTTGAGTCCCTGTAGTAGCGGTAGATGAAAACATAGACGATGAAGGAGAGAAGAGTAGGTGGAGGAGTTTTCAAAATCTTAAGCTTTTAGGTGAGATTTGACGATGGATTTGTATTTATATCCAAGGCCTTAAAATCAATCAAAATCCTTATTTTTTTTAAATCTTTGAAAATCTATCAACATTTGAATACCATCATATTTAAAATGATTTTTTAAAATCTAAATTGAATACACCTAGATTTTAAAGTACATTTTAAAATCTAAAATAAATACCTACAGATTTTAAGAATCCAAAAAAATTCATCAGAATCATGATTGAATACACCCCTGCATTCTCATAATCACGGTAAAGAATAATGAATTCTATTAGTGTGCATTCTCATAGTCAAAGTTAATGCATCTGAGCATGAATTTATCCTTGCACAAATCTGATGGACTTGTTTATTTTAAATAGTGAATTTTTTACAAACGATGATACATATAAAATGTTTTGTGATACATATCTAAAAATGGGTTAGAAAAACATTGAATGATGCAAATTTTAAAAAATTAAAATGCATTTTTTAATAGGTCGAAGTGCTAGAGAATAGTCTTTTTGAAAGAAAAAAAATTGCCTATTAACTCAAATAGTAGAGCGGTATGTACTATTGATGCGGGTTCGAATCCTGCATAGGCAAACTATATTTTAAAATTTGTATGATGAGTGATGACGTTGCTGGACATTTTCGTGTTCATTAGGGGTGTAATTGCTGCGTTTATTTTCTTCTGTTGTTTTTACTTTTTGTTTGCATTTTTCTCATACATTGTGCATTATTAGAATCACGATAATGCATTTTCATGAAAAAGGAATGCATTCTCATAACCAAGGTAAAACATTATGCATTTTGTTACTGTGCATTCTCATAATCAAAGTTATTAGTGCATCTCAGGGTGAATTTTTCCTTGCAAATATGGTGCACCTGTATATATTAGACAGTAAGTTTTATGCAAACGATGATGCGTATAAAATGGGTTCCAAAAATGTCAAATGATGCAAATTTTAAAAGATTAAAATGCATTTTTTAATAGGTCCAAGTGCTGAAGGAGAGCCTTTTGAAAAAAAAGTTGTCTATTAACTCAAATGATATAGCGATATGTACTACAAATGTGGGTCGAATCCCGCATATGCAAACTATTTTTTAATTTTTTTTGGTACACTTACTTTTAATATAACACGTTCTCAGACTTTCATCACATATAAAGTAACTCAGGAGTCATTATTAACTAAAAAAAATTATATATCAGCCATCATAGTGTTTGCACAATTTAAAGAATGTATTGTAGCTATATATTAGAATGATGCATGTAGATAAAAAAAGTATGATGTGAGAAAAATTTATTCAATTTCCACTAATTACGGAGTAACTAAACATAATCAATTTCATATTTGGTAAGCAAACAAAAAATTAAACAACGCATGCCGCATGCGTATCTGGACTCTGCATTTTTATGCTTAGTGAGTAAAGACCAATTCGCCCTTCAAACTATTATTTTCCTAAATTGTCCCATTGCATTTATTACTAACCTTATTTACCAAAATCAGTACTCCCATCCTGTAAATAAAAACCAGCCGTCCGATGGATCAAATCGTGTGCTTTTACTTTATTCTCATTTCTTTCACCAAGGCCCATTCTCACAAGAACCGGCCCCTATATATGGTTCAGGTGAGAATGCGATCTTATGAAAGAAATAAGAATGAATCTGGTGCTTTAGATTGTGAGATCTAAGGGTTGGGATTGCATCAAAATTAGGTGCACCAAAATGGTTTGAAAATGCATCACGTCGAAATGCAACAAAATCCTTTGAAAATGCACCATCTCAAAATCAGAGCGCAGGATGCAATCTGAGCCGCACGATGCATCAGATCCAAAGGCTAGATTTTATTCTTATTTCTTTCACCAAGATGCATTCTCATGGTAATAACAAAAAGAGTTTGAGAATGTCTATACTTATAATAGGAAAAATTTATAAACATATCCCCCTTTTCTCCCAACTGTTTTCATTGTTATTTAAAAATATTAATGTTAAAAATTAATGTATTTAAATAAAAATAGAAACATTTTTAATGCTCATAAGAAAATAACATTTTTTTAATAAAAATAGAAACATGTTCCTCTTTACTACTCTCTCCGTTTCTTAAAACCCTTCCTCTTTCATTTTTTTTGTTTTTCTTAAAACACTTCCCTTTGCTATTAAAAACTCACTTTTACCCCTACTTTTTCATACCCTACCTATCACATCATACTTTTTCACTAACAACTAAACTATCACATCTTACTTTTACACATCACATCAAGGGCAAAATTGGAAAGTCAACTACAATTTAACACTTCCTTATTTTCCCCAAAGTCAAAAGAGGAACTCTTTTGAGAAACGGAGGGAGTATTAATTATTAATTAATACGGAGTAGTAACCAAAATTGGTGTAGCCACACTTGCAATTAATTGAGAAACATTTTCCCCCTTTCCCCTCTACTGTTTTCGTTATTATTAAAAAAAAATTAATGTATTTAAATAAATATGGAAACATTTTTAGTACTCGTACGAAAATAGTATATTTTTTATTAAAAATGAAAACATATTCATCTTTCCAAATGACTATTTTTGGTGTTATTAAAAAAACATATTAATGTATTGAAATAAAAATGGATACATTTTTAATGCTCATATGAAAACAGAAATATTTTTAATAAAAATGGAAACATATTCCTATTTACCACTTACCATTAATTGGCATAGCATTTAAATAAAAATGGAAATATTTTCCGCTTCCCACCTTATTGTTTTGTTGTTATTAAAAAAACATATTGATATATTTAAATAAAGGGAGCGTCTAAAATCACACCAGTTGCTTACACCAATTCGTTTGTGGTACCTACAGTGCCTCATTTGTAAAAATGACGGTTCCTACCCCCCTAACCATCCCCCTAAACCCCCCATCCCTGCCACACCCTTGCCCCAGCCCCCCTCCCACCCCCCTCCCTACCCTGGCAGTATACCGCTAGGGAGGGGGCGGGAGGGGGGGCTGGGGTGGGGAGCTAGGGTGTAGATGGGGTGGGGGGTTTAGGAGGGTTAGGGGGGGCTGGGGTGGGGGGCTAGGGTGTGAATGTCTGTACACAATTCACTTGTAAGAATTACAAAAGCACAAATCTTTCTCTCCTTACTCCTAAATTTTTTGTCAAAAAAAAAAAAAGAAAACAGAGCCTAAGCGGAAGTAACCTGACATTCCATAATAATACCCTAATTAAAAATAGAATTGATCAGTGAAAGCATAAGTTCAACTGCACTAGAGGGATGTACCTACCCAACACGGCAACACCAACCAACCAATAAAATCCTACAAATAGGGGGCTGCGAAAAAATGATGGTAAAAAACATAAAGACAAGTGGTAAAAGTTTTTTTTTTTTTGAAAACATAATGAAATGGTGGCAGGAAAAGAAGAATCTGACGGGACACAAGATTGAACTATCAAAAACTAAGCAAGCAACGGGATACAAATGAGTCGCAGAATGTAAATAGCTTTCAATTCATAAGGAATACCTGATTTGTTCCACTTTGGGATAGAGAATAAGTACGGAAGACATATTTGGCGACAATCAGATGTGACAAAGGATTCTGGCGGCCATGTGTTTCAGACTTGGGCCTAACCTCTCTTTCCTTCAGAACTTAGCAAAATATAATTGTTTCTTTGACCAAAAAAATAATAATGATACATAGCAGATGAAAAAGCAATGCTAGAGCTCAATAGTTTTTATTGATAGCAAAGATAAACCACCACAAAGCACAGAGAGGATGATGATGAAATAGGCATTTCCAAAAAAAATAAAATAAAACGGAAAATATAAATGTGTCAATGTGTACTTTCAGGAGAATGATGTATCCGACTTAAGATTACTGACTCCGACTCTACAGGCACCCCTACCCCATACGCCTCATCAGATGAAACAACATTGGGACAAAGCAGAGGAGAGTCAGTTTTAAGGGAGTGATTGCCTAAAGCCTTGCCTGTTGTAGTAGTAGCAGTAGTAGTAGTAGTCAACATTAGCTCACAAGGCTCTCCTCCTCCTTCCACATCGTGCAACATTAGCTCACAAGGCTCTCCTCCTCCTTCCACAGTTGCCGGAGGCTTACCGTCCCCCTCAACACCATGCTCCTCTGCTATATTTGAAACCACATCCACCTCCATGCTTATTACTCTTTCTATTGTTGGTTGCTCTGGGTTTTGTACCATCCCTTCAATCTCAGTTTCTGCTGCCCTCTGAGGACTAACTTGGACCACGGCCCCATGGGGGCATGGGTTAGGATGCAATAATTTCTTGGCCTCGAGTCCACCAACTAAAGCCGCGACCGCCCCTTCAGCAACATCTTCAGATAAAGCTTTTCCTTCATCCGGGGGTGCTAAAGAAGTCTTACTCTGTATGTTTAAGACTTTGACATCAACTCTCTCCTCCTTGTTGTACTGGGAAAAGGCTTTCTGCATTCCAATAGCATAAAAAATTTAAAATAACAAGGAAACATATCATTAGTATCTAGCTAGTAGCTAGTGGCGATAAATAAATCGTGTGGGCCTCTTCAACAGCTTCTTTTGAATCCGCCTCTTCAACAAACTTATCATCACAGTACTTAAAACACGTGCAAATAACAGTAAATCCAAATATAAAATTATCAATGCAGAACTTAGAAGCACACTAAAATGAAGAGTGTACCTCAAGAACAGAAACACTTGAAGCAGCTAAAAGTGATGTATTTGATGATCTACTTCGTACAGCAGCCTTGCCTTCTACCACAGGCTGAAAAATGAATAAATAAATAAATAAGAGAACAAATAAAATAATAAATAAGTATATATATAAGCCATCTTAACTCTATAATTGAAGCATAATTTTTTATGTGCCATATTACCTCGAGATACAACATTTTAGGAGCATCTGCATCAGCCACCACCATGATCTGATCTGTGAGTAAAAGGCTTGTGCATTTTTCATACAATTCTAGTTCAGTAAGATCAGAAGATATGTCGAGTTTGGAAAGGTAGGCCAGGCAAAAACAAGTGTCATCCTTCCTTGACATTTTGGAATCACTACCACATGTTTCATGAGGTAGAATCTTCAAACCTTCTGCAGTATTATTATTCTTCTCCACATCACTTGACTGACTAAAAGTCTTGCTTTCGGCCTCAAGGTCAGCATGCTTTTGTTCACACTGAGATTGCTGGACAGATTGGCAAGTCAAAGATTCATCAACTGGACCCTGACCTGAATTAGCCTCTTTATGAGAGGCAGATGACAACTCCACACTTGCACTCCTGTTTGGCCCTCCCTTCCACATGTCACTAGCATGCTCCCAGTTCCTAGTCATTGGCATGTTCCTATACTGGTCCCACTCTGGCCTCCCATACATGTTAGTCTCATCACCAACAACCGAGCTGTTAGAATCCCAAGTATGAAATGGAGAGCAAGAAGTGTCCATAGGAGTTCGCCACCCTATAGCGCGTCCATGGCTAGAAAATCTATCAGCATCAGGCATATGGTAAGGGAGTCCAGAGTGATTCAAGTCCATAGAGGGCCTCACACCAAACATGGGTGGGGAAGGAAACTGTTGCATCACTGGAGGAAAAGTGACATGAGCTGGACTATGTTGGAAGATGAAACCATTAGCAACAGGGGAAGGCCAACTTGGGACCCCTCTCCAAGAATTTCCTTGGAATCTCCCAGCATTTGACTCAACACCACCCCTTCTATTCCGGCTGCCTGGCTTGCCCCTACAATCGTCTTCAGAAGATCCAGCCACTGAAGGATTATCAACTCCAGGCCGAAATGGGAGAAGAGGGGGCAACCTTGTGCTGCCTCCTGGGACGCCCCTGACAAAAGGTGAAGAAACAGATAAAGTGTCTCCATCTGGATGGACAAGTTCGTCGCCTGCAAATGCTTCCACAGGCAGATCACGATTTCCTCTACCTTCCCTCCCAGAGAAATCCTTGGCATCCTTCAAGCCACTTCTCAGCGCAAAATCTTCTACTTCGAGACTCCTCTTAACTTCAGGTCTACCTAGATGCCTGCGATCATTACTTGTTGATGAAGGGGACTTATCCAGCACTGGGTTCGAAGTGTTCCGGGGATCAGATTTCAGGCGTCTTTCAGCTGAACCATCTAATAAATAGTTGTCATCCTTTTGAGTAGCTTTTTCTGCAGACCGAGTTGAAGTAATTTTATCCAGCACTCCAGCAGATCCAGAATAATCTCTATTTCTCCGAACCCTTTCCTCATAAGTATGATCCCTGTACTTCGGGTCTTCTTGCTTGGATTGCCTGCGAGGAAGAAAAGGCATTAACAAAATTAGTTAAGCTGCTGTCTAATATGTTGAACAGTTAATAAATCCACAGTTAAAACATTTAAAATCAATTGGATTGAACAAAAATAAACTATTTGAATGCCAAAGAGATTCAGCTATGATTGCCACAAGAAAACATGTAATTCTCTTTTTATTTTCTATTCATGAGGATTAAGAGAGGTGTTAAGTGAAAGGTGTGTGATTGAAATTTGTTTGAAGGAAAAGAAAACTTGTGATGTCTCATTAATAGAAAAAAGAGAAGTGTGAAATTCATTTGGTGACGGACAAAAAAGAAGGTGTGAAGTTTATTTAGGGACGGATGAAATGTGTGTGTGTGTGCATGCACTTGCACATGTGTGTACATGTTCATGTGTGCGTGTGTACACATACGCACACACACCTTATGATAGCAAAAATGCACCATATTCTGTTTAGACAAACATGTATAAACATACCTATAATGATCTCTTGCAGTAAAAGGGCCACTACCAGGTGAACTTCTTCTCCTGCTATGGTTTGAACTTCGCTCTAGATCACTATTCCTCGAGGAAGATTTCCCACGGTCAGTAGCAGTTTCCAGCCGAGGAACAGTTCCAGCCCGCTTTTCTATGTCATACTGCTCTTTGGAACTTTGAAATCTAGAATCATTGCGATCCTCCTTATCGTCGGCTCTTCTCCTTCCTTGATCATCTCTATACCTAGATGCCCGATCATCATAATTGGGGCTGCTGTTCTCATGTACGTCTACTTTCCTAGAATGATTGTCTGTGGCATGAGTCTCATCTTTTGAATGCTTTGCCTCAGATCTATCTCCTGAGCGATCTCTTAGGGCGAGCTCATCCGTGTACTTCATATCCCTCAGCCTTTTGTCTTTATCGTAATCTTCTCCGTACTTTCCTTCCCGGTGCTTACTAGCCTTTTCAAAATCCGTTTGATACTTTTTTTCATTGTGCCTATCATCTCTCTCAACATCTTCTCCATATTTACTGTCCCTCGGTCTCTCTTCCTCACCATCTTCACGATATCTATCAACACGACGCTTAACATCCTTCTCTTTGTCTCTGTCTTCAAGGTATTTATCATCTCCACCCCTATCGTTATCTTCACGATACTTATCATCTCGATGCCGACTTTCTCTTTCTACTTCTACTCGGTACCCCTTGTGTCTGTTATCTCTATCTTCATGCTGGTGATATTTTTCTTCCCTATTTCTGTTATCTCTATCACCATCATCACGGTATTTGCCATCTTTACGTCTATTATCTCTACTACTATGACCATCTTCCCGGTACTTATCTTCACGCCGTCTTCTGTCCTTATCAGTTTCATACTTCTCTTCCTTATTATGTCTCTCATCTCTATCACCGTCTTCCCGGTACTTGTCTCTATAGCCTCCATCGTGATGCTTTGAATCTCTGTGTCTATCATCTTTAGTGCGGTCTCCAGCTCTTGAAGACATCTGCTTCTCGTCATTTTGGTCATCACCATCATATCTATCTCGATCACCAGAACTATCATGTCTCTTTCGCATCTTTTTCTCGGCATCTCTATCTAGATCAGAATGACGCACTTCACTCCGTACTGAACGATCTGTAACAACTAAACATTTATTTATGTAATAGAATGAATTAAAGAGCTTTATTGAGGAACCCTTATTAATATGAAGAAAAAAATACAGCAAAATGGCAGTCTAGAATTTAAAGATTTACTTAATCCCTAGGTACAAACACTAACTTGTCTTTCATCAAAGTCAACAAACTAGCTAATATGTCTCGTCCTAAATTATAAAAAGACTGCATTATGTACAAAATAACCAACTAAAATATGCTTATTTGAAAAAAATCTCACAACTGAATAGGATGCAATGCCAAGAAGAAAATTATAACACTTAGCAATACACAGGTCCCTACAATTAATGGCAGTTCATAAGCAACTAATTATATTTTTTCAAACATATCAGCAAAAAAATGATTTGTTCCTCCTAAAATATGCACAGTTGATCAAAAATTTGGATAAAAGATGGTGGGACAATATTTTTGTAGTCTCTCTATTATCTATAGTTGAGAAAATAGTTTGCTCATCCTTTATCTGTATGCCATGTTGAATAATGGTAACCCTATTCATTTCAGTGTAAGAGGTCGCAAATGAGTCAAAATGCAAAATGAACAAGACAAACAATAAATGTGCCAAGTGTTGTGGACTCCTGTCTTTCAAATAGTTTTGTTAACAAAGAAACTCTAAATCATTTATGTTCACCAAATAAATTATAGGAAAGATGCGGAGAAACGTTATAGAATATTCTGATACACATTATTATTTCAGGCTCCCTACATATACTTTGTTTTATTCAAGTGACAAAACAAATTGATCTGAACTATGTGGGTTGGAAATTTTAAATTGGGACAAGTATATTTAAGTATTTGACTTGCTAAACACAAATACCCAAGTAAAGTAGGATGCTTGTTGATATAATAATGTCAAAGTTAGAAGGAAATGTTAGTAGAAGGCTATTGGCCAAAAATGCATTACAAAAATACCTTACCAGTATGTTCTTTAAGGTGTTTTCCCTGCTTCTCCTCACCAACATCCCCTGACTGAGACCTTTGCTTCTTTTCTATGTCAGTTTCGCGCTTTCTCTCCCTTTCTGACCCATGATCCTTTTCTTTTAAAGTGGTGCTCTCTTTTCGAACAGAATCTACTTCTGGTTTCTTCCTTGACTCACTACTCTTGCCGCTCTTAGCATCTTCTCTCTCCATTCCTGACACTGAAATCTCCTCCTTTTTCACGCCTCCGCTTCCACTCTCATGCCTTTTACTACTTCTACTCCTTGAATCACCCAAAACTTTTGCTTCTTTCTGCCTCAATCCCTTTTCCTGGTCATTTTTTGAACTTCCAGCCTTGCCCTCCTTCTCCTCATGCCTATCGTCAACACTTTCATCCATACCACCATTCCATCTATCACTGCTAACACCACCGTCACCCTTTTCCTTCCGCCGCTTAGATGAAACATACTCCTCGGTGACCTCCCCATTCCCATAACTGCTCAGATCTTTTCCTTCTCTCCCTTCTCTCGCTTGTGAAGAAAATTTCCGCTTATCACCGGAAACAGAATGGCCCAAATCCTTTGAAGCCCTAGCAGAACTCTCCTC
Organism: Cuscuta campestris; assembly: GCA_900332095.2. Taxonomy (NCBI): domain Eukaryota; kingdom Viridiplantae; phylum Streptophyta; class Magnoliopsida; order Solanales; family Convolvulaceae; genus Cuscuta; species Cuscuta campestris. Next base: position 114,131 of record OOIL02004170.1, on the reverse strand, counting down.
CTTAATGCTCCTATCCTTCATCTTCACATCTTCCTCCGAATCAGAATACTCCCTCTTCTCTTTCGAACTGTGCTTGCTCTGCTTATGAGATTTGCTCTTAGAACTCCTTGGCATGCCTGACTAATTTTCCAAATACAGTAAAAACACTCAATTGCTATTCAGCCAAAACCCTAGGTCTTGTCCGTTAAAAGCACAGCCGCCAAAACAAATCAGATTTAGTTCCAACAGACCAATGAGAAGCGGAACCCAAACTTCCTTGGCGGTTGAATGGCCGTAAAATCGATTTGACCTTTCAAATTGCCTCCTTGCGGCGCCGCGCAGATGCAGCCCAGTTGCGTTTACAGCAGAGTACGGGCATACAAACAAGGAAGACGCTAAATAGAAGGAGATCCAGGATTGATACAGCAAAATACAAAAAAGAAAAAAAGGAATCTGGAACCAGAGAGAGAAAAAGAGAGAGATCGGAGGTGAAGGGTTGTCGTTGATATTCGTGTTGGCTGCTCTTGGCAAAACAAAAACTGTGAATCGTATCGGGGCATCGCGGATAAGTGGACTACAGATGACCGAAAATGCCCTTCAGGTTAGACTTTCAGCCTCTTACTTAATGGTAATGGTTCAGATGTCTGAATGGTTCAGCACTTAATGGTTCAGACTGTTTGTTTCAGCCTCTTAATGGTTCAGATGTCTGAATGGTTAAGAGATTTGCCTCTGAATGGTTAAGTATTATACAGAGTCTGAATGGTTAAGACCTCTTATCTGAATTGATCAGACATTTGCCTTTGAATAGTTAAGCAATATACTAGCTCTTAATGGTTCAGACCTCTTACTGGTTCAGCACTTATCTATTCAGAAGTTGCCAAATAGCCTCTAACTTTGCAAATTGCAAGTACTTGCTCCATCCAGAATCAAAGTTCAAGTCTTAAAAACTGAAAATGAAAAATAAATAGTTGTAATTTATTCAGAAAATATTATAAGTCACAATTTCTTTCTTTTTTTTTTTTTGAAAGTCACAATTTCTTTCTTAGAAATTAAGAAAGTATATTAAACTTAATATAAAATATGTAGAGTATAAATTAATCTGTTTTAGAAGTCGAGAAGGTATATTAACTTAAAAGAAAAAAAATATCAATTAAGGCTTTATTTTTTTTAATTGTAAAAACAGATATGTATGTTGAAAAAAACTAAAAGATAAGTAGAAGAAGTTGTAAAAAATTGAAAAAAAATAAAAAAAACTAGAAAGAGTTGAAAAAACTAGAAAAGCGTTAGAAAAATTTGAAAGATTTGGAAGAAAAAAATTGGAAAGAATGAAAAAAATTGAATTGAGTTGATAGAAAAAAAGAATAAATTGAAAAAAAATAGGAAAGAGTTGAAAAAACAAAAATTACTGAGATAATTAATATATTTTCGAAATTTTATATTCTATTCAAATTGTATATACTCTACTTTTTCAATTTTTATCTCTTTTTATTTTCTTCTATGCCAGTAAATTTTTCTCCCATATTATATTAGTAATATTGTGTGACTCACATTTACTCAATTTTTTGTTTTGCATATAACTAATCCATGTAACAAAAGTAATGGGCAAATGAAGTAATACTTAGAGCACTGGAAATACGTATGAAGCCCCGGGGCTTCAAAACGGGGCTTCAAACTCTCTCCCTCTGTCACGTCAGCTTTAACTTACACCAAAAATTCACTGGAAATGGGTTTGAAGCCCCGTGGCTTCAAACTGGGCTTCAAACCTTCATTTTTTACATTTTTAAATATACATCTTCTAAATTTAAATTAATAAATTTAATTACTTTATTATTTAATTATATTGAAACAAGAATAATTAAAAAATTACATTCATTAAAAAAATATTACATCCATAAAAAACAACACTACAAAGAAATTACTAATTATTCGAGCGACTAAAAATATCTTCATTCAAATTCGAGTTGTAGTAACATATTGCAAACTGAAATAATTCATTAAATAAAAAATACAGTCAATAAAAAAAGTATGTTAAATTTAATAAAAAAACAAAACAAAATTACATTACTAAAAAAAATTTAAACAAAAAAATATTTCATTAAACAATAAAATATAGAGTAAAAAATTTATGTTTGTGTATTTTTTTTAAAGAGAAAGTGGGGGAGGCTTTGAAGCCCGTTAAACTTTTGAAGTAGAAGAAATGAAGCCCCTTTGAAGCCCCAAGGGGGCGGTGTTTGCTGCCCCTTTGGCGTTAAAAGAGGTAATAACGCACCGGGCGTTACGCCCATTACCAGTGCTCTTATAATTATTTTTAATTGAATGAAAAATTGAACATAAACAATGAAACAATGTCTCAGCCAACACAAAAGCAATCCTACATTTTCGTGTGATTACTTCATATGCAATGGAAATAAATAAGAGTTGCCAATCATTAAAATAGCATCGAATTATTGTTACTGCAAGAAATGGACAGATTTCCACGGAAAAAAATCTGTGGCAGAAATTTGAATTTCGTGGCGGATGAATAACCTGCCACATATCAGTGACGAAGTCGAGCTGTCGCAGAAAAGTTGTGGCAAATTTGAATTCGGCGACAGAAGAAAAGTCCTGTGGCAGAACTATCACAGATCTGTAACGGATTTATTTACGTTCTACCTTTTGATTTTCTATGACAGACTTATTTTCCGTGGCAGATCTGCCACGAAGTCTTCTTTCAATGTGCGAAAATGGTCTGCGACGTGGCAGATCCATCCCTAAAGGTCTGAACCTGCTCCCAGCTACAACATTTTCCCATTTTTTGTAGGCACTGAATATGGATCAAAATGCATTCACAACAAGGGACAAAATGCATTCACAACAGATTAACAAAATGATGTTTTTTACCTAAACTCAAAGAGCATTAGTAGAATTATAGAATCTCATACAAATATAACATAATTCATTGTAATCACATGTAACTTGAAATTCTCAATGTAAAGACAGTCCACATGAATATCTAAGTTACTCCGTCAAGATAACCTAACCATCTTGTATCGTAATTATCTCCTCGTAGAGGAGGGTTACCACCAAGTAGTCTCTTTAACTCCTCTTGGATGGTCAACGTCAAGCTCGAACTTAGATTATCAAATTCTTTCTACAGCTTTTCATTTTTCGCTCTTGGCTGAAAGTCGAGGTTTGAAAGACGGATTCATCTTCCTCATTTCATGCTCGTAGTCACCGACTCCAGGCACGCGGTTCTTCGCATTATGGCCCTCGACAAGTGAGTACCATATTTATTGGTAGGTGACTTTTAGCCTCTTCACTACTACAAAATAGACTTTACACAGCGGATATATATGACTTTTCCCATCGCTAAATATCCGATGTGCATGCAACCGATGGGAAAGCCTTCATGTTTACACAGCGGATAAATATCCGTTGTGTAAAGTTTACACATCGGATATATTATCCATTGTGTAAACGTTACACAGCGGATGTTTAACCGCTGTGTAAACAAGAAGGCTTTCACATCGGTTACATGCACAACGGATAGTTTGCGATGGGAAAAGCCATATTTATCCGATGTGTATTCCTTAAAAAATCTAAATAAGAACTATATATATATATATATATATATATTTATTTATTTATTTATTTATTTATGAAAGTATTTTTATTAAATGAAATAGAGAAACAAGTACAATAGGGGAGGACCAAACCAAAGCCCCTCGAGAAAAGCTAAAAACTATTCCCTACATCAAAAACATTGCCCAAATAAAAACCAAAAACCAAGGACTACATATCATAGTCAAACCTAGATAAACATACACCAAAGCTGGTAAAACAAAATTGAAACCAAACCCAAGAATTGATAACCAACAACCATATGTAGAAGCTAAATTCTAGGATAACCAACTGAGCTTGTGTGTAATAAATTGCATCATGAACCTGCTGGTGTTTGTAGCCTTGTTCTTCATTGCCTTCCTTGCATTGCTTCAGCTAGGACTGCCCAGGTTCTACTAGTTTGTTCATGGAGCTGTAATGGTTAAGTGCTGATGAATAGGACACAACCCATAACCTGGAATTGGCATTTGAGGTCTAAACCGGCTGGTCACTGGTTTTTAGACTCTGAATTCCTGAATTTTCAGTGATGGGCAGTGACACCTTTGGGTACCCACTGGCTGTTCATGATCTCTTTTATCCTTCAACACCTTTGGTTGATTATTTGACTTCATGGGGAGATTTGTGTTCATTGCCCAACATCTCTAGCCACACTACTACTTGGGGCTGCTGTTTTGAACTTGCGTTGGGGCTGTCTCAAAATGGATGGAGTGATGAACTGCTGGATGTGTTTTGGGGCTTTAGATGGGTTTGGGCAGTGAGCACAACTCTTGTTGTGGCAGGTGATACCTTGGGCTGAATTGGGCTTCTTTATCACGAGGTGCACCTCTTCATGTACTCTTAGAATAGCAACTTATGGAACCATTGTTGAGCCTTGAACTCCAATGTTTCAATACCACATAAGCGATGGATTCGAAGTAACCCCCTGGTATTTGAATTCTGTTTCCATCAAATAAGCTTGCTGATCTGATGGAGGAATGCTGAATGCTTCTTGTTTGAAACCTGATTTAAGCCTGTTTGGTGTTTGACTTGCTCGCTGGCCAGGTATGGGCGGGGCAGATTCTTGTGGTGCAGTTGTGGTACGGTGGCTCCTGGACTTCACCACCTGGGTTACCTTGTGACCTTACGTGGATGAGGAGGACATATCATGGCTGTTCCAACTATCTACAAAAACCTAAAACCAACAACATAACTGATTGAACTATAAGTCAACTGCATAGATAAATGAACCAACAGCAAACTGAAATCCAAACCTGATGCCAACTGAAAACCAGAAAACTATTGCCAACTGAACAAGCATGTGCCCAACTGAAAAACATCAGCCCACTAAACCAAAAGCAAATAATAATCCAAACCAGAAACCACTGCCAACTGAACCATAGAAAATCAGAGTGTCATTAGCAATTGAGATGAGATATTATTCAACATAAATAAGTAAAAAAATTAGAAATTAAAGTGTTGGAACTCATAGAACTTGAGAAAAAAGTAGCTCAGAAGTCACAAAATAGGTGTAATACTATAGTTTATATTCAACCATGGAAATATTTGCACATATAATGAACATAAAAGAAATCCATGAAAATATTTGCACATATAATGAACATAAAAGGAATATTCAAACATGGGATGAGATATTAAAGAAACCCTAGAAACTAAATCTTAATACATAAACTCAAAACCTAAAACATAAATTATAAACAAAAATAATTTTTTTTGCTCAATAAACATAAAGAATTAGAATCCCAAATCGAACAAAATTGAAACCAGCCTCTAACTCAAAATAGGGCCATAATTTGAAGAATAAGAAGAAGAAGACAAAGAAAAATACCTTCAGCAGTAGTCATGCATTTTGCAGCTTGGCTGATAGGTGTTTCTTTGAAGACAAATTAAGTGATGTTTTGTGGTTATTTTTGTTTGTATTCTTCTTCACTTTAGTGTCCCATAATAGTAAAAACAAAGAGGCACAACAAAATGCAGCGGCATAAAGCAAAGAAAACCATAGCACAAAGCAGTATTTAGAAAACGAATAACACAAAAAATGGCGAAGAACAAAGAATTCAAGGGTTCAACACTAGTAATTGAAAATGAAAGTCAACTATAAGCAATGAAAGGCCCCTAAATCATGTCCACAAAATACCAAAAAATTGGCGAAACCACAAGCTAAAACCTGAGAATTTTGGGATGGGCACCTCGTTGTGAACAGTAATGGCGAAACCCCAAAAGTGCTCCAATCTCGCAAATCTTTGAATGGAAATGAAAACTAACTTTAAATTATGAGAGATTTTACCAAGTCCCTTAAGATTCCCAACAAAAGGCCTTCAATTGAGCATGAACGAAGGGGAAATCAGACTTGTCGTTTTGAAGATGAACAGTCATGGCGAGGGAGTTACCCTTCAATTCAGCAAAATAAGGCCCCAAATCACCAAAATTGAGCTCGGAAATATGTTCCCCAGACGATTTCCATTCAACAGCAACAAGATTTACAGAAATCGATCCACAAAAACAATTGGAATTGCAATTTAGGGATGCGCAGGAAGAGGGGGAGTTGACGCTAGCGTAAAAATAAGAGGGATGCGCGAGTATAAGATTTTGAGTAGAGCTTTAGACATCGAATATGGTGAAATGCGATGTGTAAAAGTTTAAAAAGATTAACTCAACCCGCGGCTCTGGTTTGGTAAAGCACCCGATTAATAGATATTGGTTTAGACAGCGGTTTCCATATATCAGATGTTTAAAGTGCGCTGTTAAATAACAGTTTTGTAGTAGTGCTTTTTTCTAGCTTCCTCCAGCAATTCCAAGAATTGAGCATGCAACATATGACGATTCTATTCTATCCGTCGCAAATTTGCGATGAAAACACTTTGCCCGTCGCAGAAAATTTCTGTGTTTTCAACATCTATATACCTTTCGCACAAAAATGTATCCGTGATAGATTTCTATCACAGAACTAGCATTTTCTTGTAGAGTTAGGGAAATCAGTGTTTAGTCATGGACAATTATATGTTGCGATTTCGAGAGTAACAAATCGTTATAGCTTGAAGATTCTTATTAACAATGTAGAGCATGTTTCCACAAGATGTACCACTAATCTAGTTTATAAAAACTATGTTTTGGAATTTTTAATTTATATGATATTTATGTTTTACATAAATGAAAAACATTAAGGTGAAGGGGAAAGATGAACATTGTTTTTTCCTGCCTAAAGTTATGGGTAACGGATTGCGTATTAATTTTCGTGTATCTGAATATGTAAAGAAGAAAATGAGTCTAATTCGTGAAAAGGATGTTACGGTTAGGCTTTTTATTCTTTGGTACCCGTGGAAAAATAAAGGCTAAAAGAGATATTTATTGAGCCATGAACCAAAAGTACAATGCATTTAATGCACTTAAGAGGCACGCCTATTGGGAGACGAAATTTAACGGTTTGGCTACTCTTTTCACGTATTCCAATGTAAAGACATGAGTACTTTCTCACTACTCTTTTAATGTATTCCAATGTAAAGATATCATTACTTTATGAGAAAGTGTAAAAGTTTTTGAGAAAGAGTAAAAATTTATGGAAAAGTATAACTTAAATAAATACTTTATGACAAAGTGTAAAAGTTTATGGGAAAAGTTAAAGCTTATGAAAAAGTGTAACATAAATAAACACTTTATAGGAAAATGTAAAAGTTTATGGGAAAGAGTTAAAGTTTACGGAAAAGTGCAACTTAAAAAAAAACTTTATGAGAAAGTATAAAAGATTATGGGAAAGTGTAATAATTTAAATAAATACTTATGGGAAAGTGTAACAGTTTATGAGAAATAATAAATGCATTTAATGCACTTAAGAGGCACGCCTAAAGGGAGACAGAATTTGACAGTTTGACCACTCTTTTCACATATTCCAATGTAAAGACATCGCTACTTTCTCACCACTCTTTTCATGCATTACAATGTAAAAAAATCATTACTTTATGGGAAAATGTAAGAATTTTTGAGAAAGAGTTAAAGTTCATGGAAAAATATAACTTAAATAAATATTTTATGGAAAAGTGTAAAATTAAAGTTTATGGGAAAGAGTTGAAAGTTATTTAAAAGTGTAACTTAAATAAATACTTTATGTGAAAGTGTAAAAGTTTATTGGAAAAAGTTAAAATTTATGAAAAAGTGTAACTTAAATAAATATTTTATGAGAAAGTATAAAAGCTTATGGAAAAAAGTTAAAATTTATGAAAAAGTGTAACTTAAATAAATACTTTATGAGAAAGTATAAAAGCTTATGGGAAAGTATAATAATTTAAATAAATACTTATGAGAAAGTGTAATAGTTTATGGAAAATAGTAAAAATATGGTATGACTTTACACGAAGAAGCGTGTGATGGGGTTTTGATAATGTCAAAAGCTTTGGACCTGTTTTCATAAAATAAACATCACTTTTCTAGGGTTATTTTCAAACCACATCTCATCCTCAAGCTTTGTGTTTGACTTAGGGGTGAGCATGGTACGATATTTAACTCGTACAGATACCGTACCAAATATTTTGGTTCAGTATAGGATTTTACTCCGTACCGATCTCAATCCCAAAATATCGGTTTGGGCTTCGGTTTCGGTACAAATCAGGATGAATATACATGCCTACTTTACACCTCAAAATTTAACAATGCTCATTTTAATTTTGAAAATTAAAAGTGAATTTAAATTAAAAAACATAAAAATTAAAAAAAATAAATATTTAAATGCAAGAGATGCGTATCAAAACTTAGTTTATATTTTACAAACTAAAAAAATGAACGATAATAAAGAAGTATTTCAAACCTTTGTGAATATTTTAATGTTCACACACAAAAACTAAAACCCAAATAAAAGTATAATTTACACATAATAGAACTTGAACCCTTTTTTTAAAATTATTATTTAGTGAAGGAATATAAAATATTACACCAAGGCATTATTTTTCTTATCATATTTTAGTATATATGTTCGATTCGGGATTTTCGGTATGAGACGTCGCATCGTACCGTTCTTAAATACCGTACCGACTATTTGGTTTGGTACGGTTCGATTCCTTCTCGGTACTTTTTTGGTTTGGTGTTTTTCGATTCTGTATTCTCAGTCTTTTCAGGAAATTTTGGCATCGATTCAGTACTTGCTCACCCTTAGTTTGACTTGACATTTTAATTGATTATGTTATTGTACGCTATTTTTGTTCAATATTTATTTTAACTTGATTTAGAAATATAGTGTACACAGAAGGCTTTCAAAACATTTAATTTCGTTTTTTGTCTTCACTATGCATTTCTCAATATTAGTATGTACCGAGTAATACTTTTAACGTTTATATTGAATACAATTTCGTTGTGTTGTCTTTATATACACTATAATTTTTTTTTATTTCCTTTCATTGACTCAAAATATTATCCGTGCAACTCACGGGTTAGAGAACTAGTAAGTAAAAAGAATAAGGCTACGTTCCGTTCGACTTACTTTTTCTGATCTTATCTACGAGTAGTTTTTTGTAGTTCTTATCTGATTTGATCTGATCAGATTTGATTGGATCTGATCTGATCTGATTGAATCTAATTTGATTGAATCTGATCTATTCTGGTCTGATGTTATTAGATCTGATCTAATCTGATTGTATCTGATTTGATCTGATCTCTTCTAATCTGATCTGATTAATTATGATTTGATTTAAAATTCAAATCAATAATTTGATTTGACTTTATAATAACGTTTGAAAATTTTAATGATAATTCATATTATAATATAATCAATATTTTTATTCTATGATTATTTTGTAATAAAATAAAATTAGTTAATTCATTTATTAGAATAATCATTCATATTATAATGTAATACTAGTAATATTTTTTATTTTATGATTATTTTTTGTGAAATAAGAATATTGATATAATATTTTAATAATTAGCTCATATATACATTAGAATAAATATTTATTTTATATATACATTAAAAAGTAATTAAATTTAGTTAATCAATATAGAGAAGAGATACTGAGTAGTATTTTTATAAAAATATTTCGTCCTTTTAAAAGATCAAAACTTTAGAAATACTCCGTATCAAAGTACAGGTAGCAATAAAAATGTTTTTTAAAAGTAGTATTAGATTGACATTGTCGATGTATTTTAAAAATAATTTTTCCGGCGTCTAATATTTAAGGATTACTTTTTCAGTTTTCTATTTAACTTGTTTCTAAAGTTTATTCTTTTTCAGCTTTAAGAATAATAATAGTAATAACAACAACAATAATAATTCTTGATGGGATCTGATCTGATCTGATCTAATTAGATCTAATCTGATCTGGTTGGATCTGATCTAGTATGATTAGATCTAATTTGATTTAATTGAATTTGATCTGATTTGATTGAATCTAATCTGATTTGATTGGTTCTAATCTGATACGGAGTATGATATAATCTAATTTTATTAAGAATGAGAAAAAATAAGAAATACGGAGTAATAATTTAAAAAGTGGAATTGCCCTAACTCCAAAACAAAGCTACGGAGTATTTCGTCCCTTTTTTGTTCTTCTTTTTTTAAACTTCAAGAACATTATTGCCCTTCACAAGCTACGAATTGAAAGGACGGGCAGACATGGGTGGTGGTGCTCATGCCTTGAAGAGAATCCCGCGCATCAAGTTTCCCCAGCGACATCTTAAGCCTTCTGGTATACCGATACGCTTCTAGATTCAAATCACATATCTGATTTGCTATATAGTAATTCGTATCTTTTTTTGAGTTTTTCTTTTTGTTTTTGTATATATGTCTGTAACTGTTACTAGGGTTTCGGTTGATTCATGTTCTATATATGGTTTCTGAAATAATATACTCCGTACTCCGTATCTGCTAAAATATGTGATTCAGTATATCTGTTCTAGAATTTTTGTATGTTTGTTGGAAATTGAGGAAATTGTGCATTGATATTATTGTTTAACGGAGTACATGCTTGTGGAGTTTGGAGTCCTTTTTCGAATAGATAATGGTAAGTGGGCATGTGAAAGGGTTAGTTGGCATTGAATTCTGTGATAACTTAGAATGGCTTTGTGAATGATTGCTATAAAAATTGTTTTGCTAAGGATTATTGATAAGGCGAATTTATAGCACTTTGATACACTTTTTTTTCTCAAAAAGATGCATATATTGCTCTTTTATTTTACTCCGTTCATCCCCACTTACCTTCCCCAGTTGATTGATGAACAAATTATGCACAAATTTGTACAGAGAGATTTTTTCTGTCAACCTTCCTTAAATGCCCCCAAATGTAGATTTGTTTTTTGGCTATGAATTTAGTTGACATGAGGACATGAGGACCTTTTTCAGGGACAACCATATAAGGAAAGTGGGAACTTAATTGGAGGAAGAATCATCTCTTTTGGCAAGTAGTGGCATTTTTACACCAAAAACGCTCCTTTTCTAGAAAATGGGGAATAAAGGTGCGATAAATACATTGAATAAACTTCCCTTAGGATTGTTATTAGCAAAACCCTACTACAAAAAAAGACAACATCACGCCTTGTCATGTTGTGTCTTGTACTTGTTATATAGAGTATTTGTTTTCATTTATAATGAGGGTTTGAGATGTAGCTGCTCTTGTGTCAGCTTACGTGATTGGTTCTAAATGCTGCAATGACAACCTAATTCTGCTTTTGTTCTGTGAGATTTTATTCCAAGCCAAAATACTCGTGAGAAAATGTTTGTCCCCACTTCAAGGGCTCATTTTGAGTATTAAATTTAAAATTTAATTCTAAGCAGTAGGCACCTACGAAATTTAAATGCTCATTCTGAGCTTATGAAATTAAAAAATTAATCCACAGCACCCGCAAAAGCTCAAAATTTTAAAAATCTAGTGTGCCTTCTTACTTAATGGATGATGAATCATTATTCATAGCTTATTTAGGATTAAGGGTCTGAATTTTTTTTTTGAGTACCAAAACAAAGTGAAATAGACTCCCTGTAGGTGACCCACTTGTTTGTGTCACGTACTCTTGGATTAAGGGTTTGACCCCCAGTCCCCCACCCCAAGTTCCAAACTTGTACAGATATCTTGGTTTTATTTTGAAAGGTTTTACTGTTTTGAGTAGTTTATTAATTGTAGCTTCTATGCAACTTAGCTACTTGCTATGTTGCACGGATGCTTCAAATTAGAGCTGCTTTCCATCCCCAAAATGTCCCCATTTGGGTACTTGGGAACATCCTGGCACCCAAATCCTCTGTAGCAGAACTGTTAATAATGACGTAAAGGTGGTTAGTTTTGAATATATGAAGGATTGCCAATGATGATCATTCACTTTTAAATTGAACATTCAATTCATCTAAGGTGACAAAGTATGAGGACTGAGCACTAGAAAAATTTGTTCATTCGTGATTGTCATTTGTTGACTACTATGCACTGTTCATGTCCTGTATGCACTAGAAATTATTACCTATATTGGCTCCCTTGCAATTTGTTTTCTAATTATATGGGTAATTAACATTCTCTGACCATTTCTCCTCATGGGCTTATATCATGACCTAGGAAGTTGGAATTCCCAAAACAAACTTTTTTCATATTTGTTCTTACTTTATATCCTCACGGTACATATGCCACTGTTTAGTTGACCAATAAAAATGAAATTAGGTTCATTTTGAGGGGATAATTCTTGTTGGAATGAGAGAAATGGCTGAATTATATAAAAATTATTTTGAAGAGGTGTTTTATAGAGAAAGAAATAATATGTAAAAGATCAGGAAATAATATTCGTTCTAGTTTTTCTAAATAATTTCCGGACTAGTTTAATTATTCATCAGCTTGTACAACTAATGATCCTGAATAAGTTAGTGTTTGATAGAAAACCTTACTAATATGAATTGTAATTTATAACAATGATAGGACAAATCTAGATGCTTGCACAACAGAAACTTGGCTTACCTTTTTCCCTTGTTCTCATGTAGTACATTGCTTTAGTCCCTTTCTCTTATGCAGTAAGGGCAGCTAGGTAGTGTCAAAACACTGAAGATTTCAGTTTTCTGTTAGTTAAACTGGTCTAATGCACTTAATCTTATATAATCATTCACACTGTGCAAGCTGCTTGCCATCTATGTACCTGGTCTTTACTCAACCCATTATCAACTTGTCAAATTATGGGTTGGCCATTGATTACTTATTTCGAAAATCTCCTTCAACAACAACAAACAAACAACCCAATGTAATCCCACAAACCCTACTAAAAGTAGAGGTTGTTTCCAAGAGACCCCATCTCAAGCAATATAGAGAGCAGGTAGCCAACAAAAAGGATCAAAGACCAAACTGAGGAGAAGGAAAGCACAATAAGACAAAATACATAAACATATGCAATGAGAAAGACCCCAAGCCTACAATACACAAAATGCTAAGGACAAAAACTAGCACCCCGGTCCAAATGGCTATCCAACTACCCTAATCCTAGATCTAAACATTCTTATTTAAACGTCCCTATCTAAGGTCACATCCTCAGTAACAGCCAAAAGTTCCAACTCTTTTCTAATCACCTCCTTCCGATTCTTCCTAGGTCTACCCCTTCCCCAAACCCACCTACTATCGCAAGCCTCTCGCATACACACTAGACCTTAGTTGCACGCCACTTCACGTGACCAAACCATGACAACCTAGTCTATTGCGACTTATCCTCCACAGTTTATCCTTCAATGCTCGAAAAAGGGGCAAAACGAGCAGATGTAGGTTTGAGAATAAAAATGAATTCTCGATGTTTGGAAATGCATATATTTTCTGTGTTTAGTTACATGTTCTATTAAATAAAAAACTGACCCTGCATCATTGTAAAAATGAATGTGATTTTTCGGCAGGTTTTACTTCCCAACATGAGACAACATCTGCATCTAAGGATGCTCCTCAAACTTTTTTCTCTAGGCCTTCCTCTAACGCGAGTGTCGGAGGAAAAGCTTCTGATCAACCCAAAAGAACGCCAGTGTCTCAAGAGGAGATAGATTATATTATGGTACGCATGAACCTTTTTTTGCTGATTATATGTGGTTTATCAATATGGGTCTCAGGCTGTTAGATCTGCTCCCCCTCTCAAACCCATGGGTAGCATCCGGTGAATCAACATATGGAGTATTTGTTTAAGGAGAGTAATAATGGACTCTTTTTTATTTCGCAGCTGGGTGGCTGTTCGTGAATCTGGATGGGAGATTTGGAGACAGGACTTAGTACAATAAACTTTTTCATACACTATGTGTAAGGAAGATTGTGTTGCACCACATTCCTTGGTTTAAGCAATGATCTTCTCTCTAAAAAACATTATTGACTGATTTTTTTCTGTGCTTTATAGACATTCTATCTTGGAGTTATAGATGCATTTGTCTGTCATTTTGAGCAAATGGCCTCTATTTTATTGAAAATAGCTCAATGGTGCATTAGTTACGGGTCCATTTGGCCGGAGTAGAATTTGAAATAAATTATTGAAGTGGCCAATGTACCGAATTTGATGGTATTCTGGTGGGAGTGATTGCATTAATTGAATAATGTGAAACTTATTATGTGACAAGACTATAAGTGCAATTTAAAAACGAATTAGAGAGTACGTCCTGGATGTACAAGTCTTAACAGACTACTTAGAGTCATATGTAACAGTATGAACTTCGCTAACCTTAGCATTGTCGTTTTGTATTATAGAAACACAGAATGCATTAGAAATTGTGTACTTAGGATTTGTAGTCATTTGATTGAGGATCATCTCACACTCGCATGCTATGTTTATTGTGAAAAAACAACTTTGCCCCAACTTAAGCTACTAGAAAAAGGACATGTTATCTTTTGGGTATGAATCTCGCTAATTGATGATGATAAATGAACACTAGCTAGAGTTGGGTTTTGTCACTTCATTACTCTCATTGCTGAAGTTAGTGAATGCAGTTATTTGTGTCTCATGAGGCACGCACTAGATGCATTTATTGCACCAATATCACATAGTAAAATTTGCACTAAATAGGATTAAAACATAATGACTTTTTCAATGTAGGACTTAAACTTTTTTATTCCCAAATAGGACTTAATAATGACCTAGTCGGAAGAATAATGTCCAGTAATGATAGACATTTACTTGAATAATGATTATTTGATAATGACCCAAAGTCCTACATTGAGAAACAAAAACATATAATCCTATATTGGAAAACTCATTATATTTTAGTCTTATTTAAGTAAATTTCTCATATCACATATTCACATGTAGTTTGGTAAATGCGCTCCGTTGTCATTTATAGTTTTAAAACTTACGTTGTTGTTCTTCATGGTTCTGATATTCGTGCGCCAATGCTCCTTTAGATTAAAATACCCTTCAAATATTATGTAAATAGCTTCATTCCCCCCCCCCTATGGTATTGGAAATGGGTTCTATTGCTTCTTCTCTTTTTTTCTTTATTGTTCTTCTTTTTTCTTCTCTTTTTTCATAAATGTTTTTTATTTTTTTAAAACTATTTGTTATAATGTTTTAAATATTAAAATTTTGTGTTAAAAAATCAATGAAATAAATAGAATTAATGTACACTTCATTTGTCTGAAATTATACATTTTCATTTTTTGTCCCAAAAGGTCTTTATTACTCTAGTTAATTTTTCATGAAACAAAAATCAATGTTTCATTTCCTCTTTTATTCAGTGAAGCTCATTTTGCATTTTTTATTCATTTTTTGTTTTTTCTTTTATTTTTTGTTTTGCTTTTCTTGTTTTTAAATTTAATTTTTTTATTTTAATCAAAATTAAAATTGAAACAAACGAAAAAAGAATGGAAAAGAAAAAAAGAAAATTAGAAGTATTTGAAAAAATACCTTTATAGAAACGATTCAAATTAAATCATGAAGAAAATTTGTTGGACATCAGTGCAAAAACTTTTTATGAATATATAATTGACTTAAAATTAAAAAGATCTTACTAAAAAATAATAAGTTTTTTTAAACAAAAAATAAAAATATGTTAATTTTTTATTTTTTGAAACAATTTAAAAAATAATTTTGAAAAATAACTTACAAACGTTGAATAAAAAAGAGAAGAAAAAAATAAAAAGGGTATTTTAGTTTAGGGGGCATTGGCGTAGAAAAATAAAAATCATAAAGGAAAGTTTTGAAACCATTAAGGACAATGATGCATATTTACCATAACACATGAGATATTGATGCAATAAACTCCACATTAGAATCCTCTAATCCAATCAAAGAAATCAAGAGTGAAGAATAAAATAAAGTATTAAGATTTTTTTTTCAATCAAAGAGAATATTTAAAAAACGATGAATATAAGCATGAGATTTTGACATTATTAATTTTATTTTACTTTTTTTGAGTCAATAACATTAAAAAAATTTGTAACAATTTTTAAGGCAATGTTTTATGCACCTGATCTGAATCTAATAAGTTATCTGATCTTAATATAGTTATATTTAAAACTAATTCTGATCTGATCTGACTATAATATGAATAAGTATAAGAAAAGTAATACTCAATAATAATAAGTATTATCTCTGTCCTAGAGGGTCATCTAATTTGATTTTTTCGAGTCAAATTGGACAAATTTTAAGCTTTAATAAAGTAAAAACTATAATGTGTATTAGTATAAAAATGATTTTAATATATTTAAAACGGATGAACCTCTTATCTCGACATCTAAATTTAAAGAGTGTTTCTTTGGTGCATCTTGGGTACATACCATTTTTGTGGATCTTCTCACATAAAAAACTTTTTTGTTTTTTTAATTAAAAAAATAGAGGGTTATTTAATTAATAAGGAAATACTTAGTTTTCTCATACGTAAGTCTATGGTGGACCTTAGATCCACCATAGAATTTTCCAAATTTAAAATATATCGAGTGTGTCCACCATATTAATTTATGTGGTATTTGCTTACATTGTTTATAATATCTTATACATATAATTCGTTAATACACAAAGGTAATTGTTGTATTATCATCTTTAAAAAACTTAAAAGCATGTGTTATAGAAGATAGATCAATTCTCTTTTGTCTCTTATGCACTTGAAAGCGCGATGAAGTGTACATATAAATATTTCTTGATTGAAGCATTGAGATAACTTCTTGGGGAAAAATTACTCAAAAAATTAAATATTTAATTCAGAATAATAAGAATACCATTTGCCACATCACAAAGTACATCTTTCTCTAACGTGTTCGATCATGCGAGACTATAGCCGATGACGATCCCTCTTTTTATGTATCTGTAATAACCATCATAAAATAGATACTGTAAATATTTTTATCTAAAAACTTTAAACATGAAAAATTTCTATTATCCAATAATATTTGTCACCTTGTGGTTGACGGTCGGATGAATAAATAAGTAAGAGTATTACTTATTTATATTATTTTGACAAAGATGTAGAAATAAACATATTTTTTATTTTTAAGAATTTTATTTGATAGTAATTACACTTATAATAATTAATATTATACCATAAATATTTCGATTAATTAAGAACAACAATTAATAATTAATTTCTTACACATAAAGACTCTCGTTCCAAGTAGTGTTCATCATTTTACAAAGTTATTAATGGAAAATAGTAATTTTGTGACATGAATTTATAAATTTTTACAAAACTAGTAATAGAAATAATAATTTAAAAATGGAAAATACTAATTTTAAAATAGAACATACTTGCTATTTGACTTAGAACTCTTTTAATATATATGGAATATCTACATATATATCAACTCTTTTATATATTTATTTAGTATATGGAAAATACTAACTCTTTTTATATATTTATTTCTATTTTTTCAAAAAATGGAAAAATCTCTCCAATTAGTATTAATTCAAAGTAATCATATATCATATATCATATATCATATATCATATATCATATATCATATATCATATATCATATATCATATCATCATATATATCCTTTATTATAATAAAAGAGACTCCGATGAACGAGGATGCGACATATGACACGCTTATATGGCAAAAAATTGGACAAGTCATCATGCTTATATGGCAAAAAATTGGACAAGAGAAAACTTAATAGGAAATTTGACACTGCCTGCGCACCAGGGGATAATTGACCGCATATTTTGAAGGTCATTGCTGGTCATCGGCTCATCGCTGGTCACTTGAGGAAATTTGCTGGTCATCGCTGCATTCAATTCCGTAATTTCCTTTGACGTTCGCAGGCGGAAGATCTGCCGAGATGGCTGCTGAATTTCGAATCATCACTGCCCTTCAATTCCAAAAATTCCTTCGACGTTACCTACAGGAAATCTTGCGAGATGATTACTGAATAATTTCGAAATCAAAAAACTCCTTTCCCTATGTTCGCATGCTGAAGATTCGGTATATGATTCCAAAATCCGCTGGAGATTAGGGATTTCCGTATGTGAGAAATCAAACGCGAGATTATGCCTTCAAAATTTGGTAAGTCCGATTCACAAATTTTGCCTTGGAAAGTCCTATTCACGATTATGATTTAGGTACCAAATTTATGAGATTTCTTAGTTCTTTGAGTATATATATCACGTTGGCCTAAGTTCATTTCAATTGGGTTCTTCTTCATTCGAAAATTTTTCCTTGGAAAGAAAACTACAAGTAATTTGTTTGTTAAATCGTCATGTCTCTCAAGCCCATTCACCCTTTATCAAAAATCAATCCGACAAGTGAGTGTTGGAGGATTTGTGTTCGTGTGATACGGTTGTATACGCTGCCTGCCTTCAATGATAACAAAGCAATAAACTCAATGATAACAAAGCAATAAACTCAATAGAGATGGTATTCCTCGACGAACACCTAAGTATATATATCATATCTTAAATATTTATACAAGTTTAGCCTCTGTTCCAAGTTTTTATATATTTCAAGTTTTACTTCAACTAATGTTTTTGTCTATATATTGAACTGATGATAAGTGTCTTTCTTTAACCAATATTTTAATTTGATTAAAAAAGGTATATATTCATTAAAAATTTTTTAAAAGAAATCCTGTTTTGCTGATGTGCATAGAGATGTCACCTACACTCCTGTGTGGAATAAACTTACCGTTATGTTCTTAAACACAAATTTTTTTCTTTAGCTTATTTGTGCTTTGCTTTGTATTCAATGTCTGCAGCATGTATGTTAGTATGTGTATGTGTAGTCTGGTGTAGTGCTACTGCTGTGTTTGTGACTTGATTTTGTGGAGGGGTTACTTATGAAGTAAAATGTCACAGAATGTAATTTTAACAAATTTAAAATTTTATCTGTACAATGCTTCAATCAGGGAATAATTGTACACCTATCTCATCACAGTTGCATGTGCAAAAGAGACAAAGAAGAATCGATCTATCTTTTGTAACACGTGTAATACTTTTTTATGAAGATAATATTAGTTCTGATGTAAATGTGTTTAAACCAGGATCAATTTAGAGGAGATATCATGAGCGGCTTAGAGGAATTTGTTATGAGAGGTGATACTAAATCCGTAGCCTCTGGCTAACGAATTATCCTGCCATCTTCTTTCACTGGCAGAATGATATATATGTTTAAAAACTGTCAAGATGCAATGATGATTTGTAGAAGATATTGTTATCCAGACTTATTCGTTACTATAACATGCAATCCGCAATGTACAGAGATTGCAAAGTTTATGAGAAGAACCAAATCTAAAGCTGAAGACAGACCAGACATCAAATTTAGAGTCTTTAAAATAAAACTTGATGAATTGGAGGACTTAAAAAATAGACATATATTTGGTGAAGTAATTAGAGGTAATTTTTTAAACTTTAGTATTTTAGTTCCATTTAAATAAAAAAAGTAGTTGTGTGTTGGACGTTAAATATTAATGTAACTTTAGTTTCTTTAAATGTTTTTTTCAGGTTTGTACACTATTGAGTTTCAAAAAAGAGGTTTGCCTCATGCACATGTCTTGATATAGTTACAAGCGAAGGATAAACTCCAAACGCCCGAGTCAATTGATCGTGTCATATGTGCAAAGTTGCCAAATAAAGACAAATGCCCTAGATTGTATGACTCGGTGACTCGATTGATGATGCATGGTCCATGTGGTGTAGATTATCCTAGATCTCCATGTATGGATGAGGGTAGATGCAAGAAATTTTTTCCCAAAAATTTTGTTGAGAAGACAACATTTGATGATAATGGTTACTCGATATATAGAAGAAAAAATACAAGGGTCACTACCATGATAAAAAACATTGAGTTGGATAATCGATTTGTTGTTCCATATAACACAAAACTCTTGATGAGGTATCACGCTCACATCAATATTGAATATTGCAACAAATCTAATTCAATCAAATATATTTTTAAATATGTCAATAAAGGTCTAGACAGAGTAACCGTTGGAGTTACGCAATCTAAGAGTGACGTTATAGATGGTGCGGTGTATGGTGAAGTTGAGAAGTACTACGACTGCCGTTCTTTGTCTGCATGTGAAGCCTGTTGGAGAATTCTAGCTTTTGATATTCACCATAGGTGGCCAACTGTTTTGAGATTGAATTTCCATCTCATAGGGCAGAAATTTGTCACCTTTCGAGACAAAGAAAAACTTAAAAAGGTTATCCAACAAAATTATGACAAACCTTCAATTTTTGAAGCTTGGATCATTGCCAATACGCAATACACTACAGGAGATAATTTGATGTATGCTAAATTCCCTGGATATTTCGTGTATAACAACAAGGAGCGGAAATGGTTCCCGAGGCAACAAAGACCCTCAATAGGCCGCTTGCAATATGTGCCAACAGGAACTGGAGAGTTATACTATTTGAGAATACTTTTAACGGTTCAACGAGGATATAAAAGCTATCAGAGCTTGAGGACGGTTAACAATGTTATACATAGCTCTTTCCAAGAAGCATGCGAAGCATTGGGGTTATATATTAGCCGATGATAAAAAACTCATTGAGGGAATAAAATAGGCTGCTGAGCTAGGATCTGGAAGTCAATTAAGAAATTTATTTGTCACATTGTTAGTGACAAATACCATGATCCGTCCTCATGTTGTTTGGGAAGAAACATGGGAGCTCTTAGTTGATGGAATTTTATTTGATTGAAGAAGAATATTGCGCAATCAAGGTATTTTTATAAAAAATTATTCTTTATTATTTATATAAACATTAATATGAAATGAATGGTATTTATACAAAACTCTAGAATTGACATCTTTGTCGAAATAATTTATTCTAATATTAACTTTTTTTGCAGAACTTCTTCTGCCCAGAAGATTTAAAGAATTTGTGCTTGATTGAGATTGAAAAGTTACTTAATATAAACTGACGATCCTTAAAAGAGTTTGGTGGTATGCCATTTCCAGATGACAACCCACTTAATAGATTTCAAAATAACTTCTTGGTAGAGGAGTTGAACTATGATAGAGAAAAATTGTAATCTGATCTTAGACAATATTTATCTACTATAAACGAAGACCAGAATAAGATATACGACGATATAATGGAAGTCGTGGCAGCTGAAAAGGAGGTTTCTTTTTAGTGTATGGTTATGGGGGAACCGGAAAGACCTTCCTCTAGAAATCATTATTCGCTTCTCTTAGATCAAAAGGAAAGGTTGTTCTGAATGTTGCATCCAGTGGGATTGCAACATTGTTATTGCATGGTGGAAGGACTGCACACTCTAGATTCTCAATCCCATTGGCGCTAACTGAGTGCTCAACATGTGCCATCAAACAAGGGAACCCGAAAGTTGAATTGATCCAACAAGCAAGTTTGATAATATGGGATGAATCATGCATGATGAATAGATTTTCTTTTGAGGCTTTGGATCACACAATGAGAGATATCATGAGGTTCTCTAATGCTAACTACATAAATGAACCATTTCGAGGGAAAACAGTTATATTCGGAGGTGACATTCGACATATCCTTCCATTTTTACCTAGAGCTTCGAGAGATGAAATTGTAGGTTCTACGGTTAATTCCTTAAATTTGTGGTTGTACTGTAAAGTTTATACGTTTACCAGGAATATGAGACTGCATTCATCCACGTCTTCTTGCACAAATAGGGACACACAAACTTTTTTTGATTGGATAATCAAAATGGGTGATGGAAAGCTAGGTCAGGTGATGGATGGAATTGGTGAGGTTGAGATTCCGCCTGAATTCTTAATTCTCGATACAAGTTCTCCTATGAAGAGTATAGTGGACTTCACTTATCCGAATATATTAGAGAATATGAAAAATTATTCTTTTTTTGAGGATAGAGCCCTATTGGCACCAACTATCGGAGTAGTTGAAATGATAAATCAATTTGTTCTGTCCCTCATTCCTGGTGATGAAAAGGAGTACTTGAGTTCTGATTCTTCGTGCCAAGAAGAAGCAAATGTAGGTGTTGATGGCGATTGGATAACAGCTGAGTTTTTGAACAAAATCAAATGTTCGAGAATCCCAAACTGTAAAATGGTCTTGAAAAAGGGTTACCTATTATGCTATTGAGGAACATTGACCAAAGATCTAGATTGTGTGATAGGACAAGATTAATCGTTCAAGAGCTGCAAAATAATGTTATCGGTGCAATTGTGGTTTCGGGAAATCGAGTCGGGGAAAAAATTTACGTCCCTAGAATGAATTTGGTATCATCTGATTAAGGGCTATCCTTGAAGTTCCAAAGAAGACAATTCCCGATCGCCTTATGTTTTTCTATGACTATCGACAAAAGTCAAGGTCAAACATTGTCATTTGTGGGATTAGTTTTAACCAAGTTAGTGT
Organism: Cuscuta campestris; assembly: GCA_900332095.2. Taxonomy (NCBI): domain Eukaryota; kingdom Viridiplantae; phylum Streptophyta; class Magnoliopsida; order Solanales; family Convolvulaceae; genus Cuscuta; species Cuscuta campestris. The sequence continues at coordinate 91,851 of OOIL02004170.1, read as the reverse complement.
TTACACAGGGTCAACTTTATGTTGTTGTTTCACAAGTGAAGACAAAACCAAGATTAGAAATATTAGTTCTAGATGACAATGGAAACCCTTGCAACCATACCAAAAATGTTGTATACCCTGAAGTCTTTTAGAAAATTTAGTATTAAAATAAATATTGTTAACTCTACAATCTGTTCCTCAAATATTATTTATTTTACATTGGCTTTTTTCATTTGTAGTATTAAAAATCATGTGAGCAGTATATTTTCTTTATTCCAAAAAATAAATTTCATTGAAATGATTCAGAATCGACATAAATTTCTTTCGACCCCGTGCATGGAACGGGTCAGAATACTAGTATATTTATAAAGCTGAGTGGCTTAAATGCGGTAACGACATGTGTCACGCCACACGTGTACATTTTTAACACGTGTCATGCCACATTTGTATCACATGCCACATGGCATGCCATGCGTGCATATTAATTTTTATATTAAATAATCACTATTTTTATTATACTTTATAAATCCATTCAGTTTATAAACTTTCACTCTCTAACTTCAATAATAATTTTCGTATTATATTTTCATCATTGTAATATATTTCAAAGTTCAAAAACTAATTTCATTAATTTAAATATTTTAAATAAGTAAAATTTTGTAATCCATAATTTATATTTCTATTACTTCTAAAAAGTAATTTCATTAATTTATCACATATGCATCTTTTTTTTGAGTGCTATTGACTCTATTTCATAAGCATTTTTATTAACTACTCCCTCCGTCCTTTGAAAAACTTTCTATTTTGACTTTTAAAGGATTTAAGGGAAGTGTATTTTGGTATTGACTTTCCAAAAATGCCCTTTGATATAATGGATAAAGTAGGATATATAAGATGGGTAGATTACTAGAGAAAAAGTTTGATATGATAGGTAGGTTAAGAATTAATAGAGGTAAATGTGACTTTTTAATAGAAAAGAAATCGATTTTTAGAAATGTGACTTTTTAATGGAAAATAGAATGATTTTTTGGGACGGATGAAAAAAGAAATTAGAAGGGTTTTGTGGGACAGAGGGAGTATATGATATATATATTTTAAAACTTTAGATTTATTTTATTATACACCCTCTGTCCTAAAATTGATTTCTCAATTTACGAGATTTGACCGAAGTTATTTTAAATTGAATTTGTTTGATTACGTGTAAAATTTAAAAATAAAACTTTTATATTTAAAACTGCATCAAAAGTTTTAAAAAATATATAAATGACATGACTATGTTATTTTATCAAATGAGTAATGAAAATAAAAAATAAATGTTAAAATTTTAGAGTATTTACGAGCCCGTGCGAAGCACAGGGTTAACACTAGTATACTCTAAGGTAGATCCACTCATGATAAAAAAATGATAATTATATGCTCATTCAGGCGGTCCTGTTCGGCCGTCCATCTCGCTCTTAAAAATAGGCGGATATAGACTATTATACGGACTCATTCGAGCCAAGCTGGACTAGCCCGCAAGATGATATTGACGAGCTTGGGCATTGAGTTTGGGCCGCATGGGCGGGCTGAATCCCTCACATACATAAATATATAAAAATATATAGTATACACATATATACTTTGTGTTATACGGTGTACAAATATATTATACGCAAAATATATTATACAAATATGTGTCTTTTTAAATTAATATAATATAATATTATTCATTATAACATTAAATAAAATAATAGATACAAATAATTTATTAATATTATAATGTTGTATGGTGTAAAAATCATATTATATTCTTTATACGGAGTAATATCGAATAATATATTAGATACAAATATGTTATATATTTCGCATTAAAACTTTTGATGTAATTTCTAAATGTACAAATTTTATTTTTTATTTATATTTTAATCTTTAAATAAAATAAAATGAATTAAAAAAAACTTAAATTTTTTTCTACCGCAACTTGTAATCCAAATAGGTAGAGGAAGTGTTAACCGTAAATATATCAAAAAGTTACGGGCGAGACTACCATGTGGTCTGTTTGCACATATAAGCGAGACCTAAATTTTTAGAGTCATGCTACATGTATCCCAAAATTTGTACCCATTTGTACACCTAAGGTATGCACCAACATTTTGATGGTTTACACTGACAGAAAGTGTTGGTGTGTTAACAAAAATTTACAATGACACAAAGTGTTGGTACGTTAACAAAAATTAACATTACATCAACACAAAATGTTGGTGCATTCCAACGTTGTATAAAATGGGGTACAAATCCTTGGGATACAGATAGCTTTACCCAAATTTTTATTACTCTGCAAGTCTGCTTAAAATAAAACAGGTAAAAAGAAAAAAAACGATATCAATAACGGCTGAAAATTTATACTGCCACGCTTCTTCCCGGGAGTTTGATGGAGATTAGAAGTCTGTTGCATTCCTTATCCGACCCGGCCTCTGACGGAAGATCTCCTACGGCATTTGGCGATCGGCTGTTTCGTTTCCTTCAATCCACCATTCTCTTGATCGCACAAGCTTATCCACGCAAAGCAACTCCTCCGAAATGTTCAAATTCTGGTAACTTTTGTTGACCGAGCTTTTTGTACCGATTCAAAATCCGATTTTGTTTTGGAGTTCAGTTTATTTGTTACTGCTATTACGATGCTCTGATTTTTAGGATTCTGCTCTTCGGATTTTGTTTTTGGATTATGAATATTTAAGCTTCAATCCAGTACAAATTCTGAAATTCGTACTGTTATTCACGATTTTGTGGGATCTATCTGAATTTCCTTGCATTTATCCAACAAAAGCTTGAAATTAGGGCTTCTTTTTTTTTATTTTATTTTTTTGCAATAGAGAGAGGCATAGCTTGTGTTGATGTTGGTGTTCTTTTTCCTTTCACTGATTTGGAATTTTGATGATTTTTCTTATGGCGTTAATGAATTGCAGTGTTTGTGTAATGAATGAAAAAATGTTCATATCTACAGGGGTTCTCGTGCGCAAGAAGCTCCGCCACATCGGCTGGAAACTCTTACAGACACTCAGGGTACACCATCTGTTGTCAATTCTCCTAGTAACAAATATTCACATGTAGTTTCCTTTAGTCCTACCAATCTATCCGTTCTTAAAATAAATTTATTTGTTTTGATTATTGTTTTTGAATATTGTTCCCTACCATATTTTTTGTGTGTAACCAATACAAAACTTAATATTCATGGAAGATATTTTTTTATTAACTAAGGGACTGTTTGGCAACTTCTGAATAGGTAAGTGTTGAACCACTTAGATGTCTGAACCATTAAGTGCTAAACCAGTAAGAGGCCTGAACCATTAAGAGCTAGTATATTGCTTAACTATTCAGAGGCAAATGTCTGATCAATTCAGATAAGAGGTCTTAATCATTCAGACTCTGTATAATACTTAACCATTTAGAGGCAAATGTTTGAAGCATTCAGACATCTGCTCACGAAACAAACAATTTGAACTATTAAGTGCTGAATCATTCAGAGATCTGAATCATTAAGAGGCTGAAACAAACAGCCCCTAATTCTTTAAATATCCTTTAATGACATGGAGTGCTAACATGTCAAAAAGTTGCATAGTAAACGTGCCACAGGTCAATATTGCGATGTTATCAAAGTCATCAAAGGTGACAGATGATTTGTAAAAAAATTGCCAAGTAGACCTGCTACGTGTCGCAATTTCGGAAGCCAACTCTCAAATTTTATACATAAAGATAAAGATACTAACCTGAAGACAAAATGTTTATATATTTTTTATCCTTTATATATAAAAAGTAGACTCTTACCTCTACATGTGGCATATTTGTGATACTTAAGCTTATACCCAACTAATGGATTGGATAAAAAATAAATGTTGTTTCTAAGAAGAAATATTATCAAAAAGGAATTATAATCCAAAAAACTAATAAAAAATTTATTTTCTAATTTAATAATTTTTTACTTCATTATATTATAGCTTTCAATTAATAATTAAGATACTTTGTTCACCTTTAAATACATTCAATATTTTATGATAACCATAAATACAGTTAGTTTTTAAACTATTTACTTAAAATGTTGATATAAACTAAAAAATATTCTCTACATCAAAATTCTATAAAACAAGATGTACTATTTTTAGAATGATCAACTATATAAATCAAATAAATGGGAAAAATATTTAATTTGACTTAGTGAATATTTATTATATTTGTTTTAAAATATTTGTATATTTATGCTCAAACAAAGTCATATAAGAGATTATTTTATGATTCTTGACATTGTTTATAAATGAACAAATAAATTGTCACATAATTAACCAAATAAAAGTTAAAAAATATTTTTAACTTTTTTATATAAGATAGAAATGTAAAAACAATAATTACTGAGAGTAAATAAATACTAAAATGGATACTCGATGACATTTAACATAAAATATAATGATTAATATTTTCACGGTCAATTTCAAATCTTCATTGTAGTGATCCATTCTTTAGAATGTAGGCGGGGAAAAGGGGGTTGGTCGGGGGGGGGGGATGGGGGTGGGAGGGGGGATGGGGGAAGGGTTGGAGAAATGAATTTGATTGGGGATTGAGAGTACCGGGGATTAAAAAGAAACAAACTTTCATCCAAAATAAACGAAAGTTAATTTCTCAACTTAGAGAAATTATTTTTCTAAAAAAGAATTTCCTACCAGTTATGTAACATAATTTGGAGAAGTAGAGTTAGAATTTTGTGGATTTTTTTTAAACTAAGCAAATCATAAGAATTAGAAACTTAAAGAACATATAATGTTAAGAAATTGAAAGAAAAATTAAAAAAATGACAAATTTTGTTCAACCCGGTGCTGCCACCCCGTGCCTACTAGTCAGTAATATAACGCAGTGTTTGGTTGGAGGTAGGGCGAGGTAGAGTGAGGTAATTTTTACACTTTACCTCGTTTGGGAAGAAAAACGGGTTAGGTCAGCGGAGGTAGAGGGAGGTAATCCTACCTCTGAACAGTGTTTTTTTCGTGACCGCCAATTTGGCGAACTACTGAGGTAATTAATTTTCGTTCCCTACTCTGCCCTTCTTGTATTCTCCGGCTTTGCATACGCCGGACGCCGCTGCTTCCTCTCCCATCGAAGATCCCGGACGACGCTAGAGCCGGTGCGACGATCTCCCTCTCCCATCGCCGATCTTCCTCTGCCGCTCGACGATCTTCCTCTCCCATCTCAGATCTTCCTCTGCCGCAGCTTTCCAGCTCCTCTTCCGATGCGATGCAGGTTTTCTCTCCCTTCGTGTATTGATTTTTTTTTGCTTTTTTTTGTTTCCAAGTCTTCATGTACTGATTTTTTTTGCTTTTCTTTTTTTTTTTCAGTTTTGTTTTTCAATTTTCTTGGAGGGTTTTTTTGCTATTTTTTTGGTTTTTTTCGTTGTATTTTTTTGTTGCTTTTTTTTGTTTTTTCGTTTTTTTGCTATTTTTTCTTGTTTTTTTGCTGTTACACAAATATTTGTTACGTGAGGATCCTGACGAGGCTTGGACTCCTGATGATGACGTAGAGGAGAATGAGAGTGAAACACGTATTAAAGAAAAACAAGCAAAAGGGCATTTAAGTAATTTTATTGTTNCCGATGCGATGCAGGTTTTCTCTCCCTTCGTGTATTGATTTTTTTTTGCTTTTTTTTGTTTCCAAGTCTTCATGTACTGATTTTTTTTGCTTTTCTTTTTTTTTTTCAGTTTTGTTTTTCAATTTTCTTGGAGGGTTTTTTTGCTATTTTTTTGGTTTTTTTCGTTGTATTTTTTTGTTGCTTTTTTTTTGTTTTTTCGGTTTTTTTGCTATTTTTTCTTGTTTTTTGCTGTTACACAAATATTTGTTACGTGGGAATCCTGACGAGGCTTGGACTCCTGATGATGACGTAGAGGAGAATGAGAGTGAAACACGTATTAAAGAAAAACAAGCAAAAGGGCATTTAAGTAATTTTATTGTTTTACCTACCTCACATTACCTACTAAATATCCAAACACAAATTTTCAACATATTACCTTCAATTACCTACCTTCAATTACCTACCATTACCTACCTAATAAAATTTTACCTACCTCAATCCAAACATAACCTAAATGATAGAATGCGTCTAAAAATTACTCCATTCGAATGAGATGGACCTAACAAAAAATTCACTCAAAATCAAAATACGTATATCTAATGCGGAGTACTCCTTAATCCGCTAATCCAGATCGACCCCCTCACATCATCTTCATGCTTCTTGGCCTCTGCAATCTACAGTTGCCTTTCCACTTTCGTAAGGCCTAATTTCTACCGTTAGGCGTTCGACATTCCAACGGATCGGAATCATCTTTCATCAAACTTCTACATCCACGCTGCCACGCCTCCACGGCCTTCCTTATTAGAGAGTTGAGGGCTGCCGGCTTCAACCGTTCAGCGCCAACATGCCTCCGCCCTCTGACCGCGACGATTGACGACTAGGCGACTGGCAGTGGCGACGTCACTCTGATCAAGTGAGATTCATTTTTTACTTTTTGATATTTTAGTTATTTTTATTGAATTATTTGATTTGTTTCTACTTGATTTGCTCTAATTCTGAATTTTGTTGTATCTTTCTGTCTAGGTTAATTTTAGACTGTATTAATTGAAAATTGAAGCAACTCAAACAAATGTGGAGGAACGATTTTCTCAAAATCAAGTTGTATTGTTCAATTTTTGATAATTTGGTTTTATTAAATTTAATCTTTGATAAATGTAATTGAATACGAAGTAATTATTTTTTAAAAACATGAATTTAGATGTGAGAAATTTCAACAAAAAATGATAAATGAATTAAGTATTAACCCAATTTCAAAGAGGGGCACTAGATGATTTTTTTATATCAAAGAATCACATGTTATTTTTGAAAATGACGTTATTGAAAAGTTAGTGATGCTAATATGGCTGCTTTCGGTGATACTAATTTGGTTATGGAAAATGAAATTTTTGGAAATGTTGGTGAAGAACTTTTCAAGTGATCAATTTGTAAGTTCATATTTTAGGTCTTTAATGTTTATTAATATTAATAAACAACAATGCAATATAATTTTATTGAGGGTCCATATTATGACTTCAGTTATGGGCCTATAAAATTCGTGAGACGGCCATGATTCCATGAATTTAGAATGATTATTAATGGGAAGATCTCTGTCTTTCTTTCCTATTCTGCGGAGCTTTTCTTGAAATTTCACCAAAGTTTTGAAGTTATTTTCCAGATGGTGTCCGTCATAGCTAGCTTTCCGTCCCCCCAGTAGCACCTGTCCAATGAAGACAACCATGCTTTAGACTTAATTGGTTGCATGCTCTTTCTTCCTTTTATTGGGAAGATGAAATTGTTCGATAAATCCTGCAAAGGCCCTGGTGAAAGCTCAGAATATTCTAGCTCTTTAGTTGATTCCAAAGCAATACAAGATGTTTGGGATAAATAAGAAGACCGTATTGCTTGGATTGGGTTAGGAATTGCTGATGTTCTTTGTCTTTGGGCATCAGCAAATCTGGCTGTTGACCTACATCCTTTGTTCTTAAGTGTTCCTGAATTTGTAGGGATATTGTTTTCCTCTTGGTTTGTATATTGCTCTCTTGTTCAAACCTGATAAAGAAGTGTTTTTCCAATCAGTGGATAAATATATTATGGTAGGCATTGTATTTTTGCTTAAATTTTAGTTTTTTCCTTTTTCAAAATTCTACTAATGGAACTATTAACTTTATTTTTCTATTGTTCATATCTGCATCTACATCGTGGAATTTTTTATTTTAGAGTAATTGTAATTTTAATGTTGGTGGACACTTATAATCCTTCCACTCCAAACATTTACTTTACTAAGACTTTATTTGTAGTTGACATGAATTTGGTTGTATAATTATGCATCACTTATTAAGTTTGATGATCCCTTGTTTGCATGTTTGGGAATTTATAAATGCGTATCATAAGGCATACCGAGTATTTTTATGTTTACTCTTTAGGAACTGTTTAATACATGTACGTCCATGTATATGTATGCCAAACATTTAAAAAATATACTATTACTAACTATGATCTCTGGCACAGAATTTGCACTGTAGCACATTTGAACAATCAAGCTCATAGGAGGTCCGGAGGATAATCGAGCTACTCTAAATAGCTATTGCTTGTGCTGTTGGATCTACTCGAGCTTTCTTGGAGATTTAACTTTGACCCAATCATGAATCCCTTCTCATCCGGCACCCGTCTTAGGTCAGTTTATCGATCTAAATTGTTGAAAATGAAATAGTTGCACCCAATTTGATGTTTCTAATATCAAAATCCACTTTTCTGGGGTCAAGAATGCAAGAGAGAAAACAATCACTAGCAATATTATTCATGATTAATAAAACTACATTTGTAGCCGTATTGGGGGGTTTTCATCATGGAATGTCTATGATTTTTCCAGAAAAATTCTGAATTTTAGATTTTGAGTTGCATAATTTTTTCGAATGGAATATCCGAATGGAATTGCATTACGGAAATATCTGAATGGAATTTCATTTTTCTGATCACTGAAAATTTTCATACCTAATGTGATTAGGATGTGATTTGAATATATGGACTTTATTCCTCTATTATAATGCTTCAGAGGTTACATACAGTTGGATTGAACTCTATATACTGATTTTTACAGTTATGCACCCATTCTAGCAGTTAACATGGAATGTTTAGTTATTTATGTAGTAATTTACAAATGAAAAGGAGATCTAGTTATGAAGTTCTGATTACTGCAGGGACATGATTCGTGCCATACGGGCATGTAAAACTGCAGCGGAAGAGCGTGCTGTAGTTAGAAAGGAGTGTGCGGCAATTCGAGCAGCAATCAGTGAGAATGATCAAGATTATATGCATCGCAATCTTGCAAAGCTCATGTTCATTCACATGCTAGGCTATCCCACACACTTCGGTCAAATGGAATGTCTGAAATTAATTGCATCTCCAGGATTCCCTGAGAAAAGAATAGGATATCTTGGCCTTATGTTGCTTCTTGATGAAAGGCAAGAAGTTCTAATGTTGGTCACCAACTCGATAAAACAGTATCCTGTCTGGAATTATTTTAGTTTTATTATGTACTTTGCATAACTCATGTTACAGTATCAAAGAGAAGGAATATAAGATAAGTAGAAAAATTTAAATCAAATTTTATGAAGTGACAATTACCAAATAATTGCTTGATGGAGAATATAATTCATATTGTGTGCATATTCCTTTACTTGAAAATAGAGATCTTAATCACACAAATCAATATATTGTTGGACTAGCTCTTTGTGCATTGGGAAATATCTGCTCTGCAGAAATGGCACGTGATCTTGCCCCAGAAGTAGAAAGATTGCTTCAGTTTAGAGATCCAAATATTCGTAAAAAAGTAAGTGTGAGAATTTTGCAATCAGTTGGGCTTAGTTTTTATTTATGTTTTCATTTTTATGTTTATTCATGCACAATTTTTTAGTCACACTTCTGTTTTTTATTTCATTATTTCAGCCAACAGGTTGTGACCTGTTTAAGTTGTTGTAAAATATGTTCTTTGGTTCATCTTACTCTAAATATTTCGCTTTCACTAGTTAGAAATTCAGAACAAATCAGTTAAAAAGTATGAATCTGTTGGTATTTCATTTAGATATATGCAAACACGAACTGATTCGGTGTAGTGAAATGTGATAATTTTGTTTTCTGCCCATCTCCCTCTTTTGTTGATGCAAGCTAATTCCATATTTGGGAAGATGTTAATTTGACTGAAGTTATATCAAGATTTTGTTGTTTTCCATGTCTCCAAGACAGTGCAAACTGCCATTGTCTAAGTATTACCTTCAAGAAAGTATGCTACTCTTGTTAGAACTTTAGGAGGAAAGATGAAGGATGTAATGGAAACTGAATACTTCTTTACACCATTCACCTGTACTTTTCCTTATGTTTAAAATTCTAAATGGTCACAACAACTATTGTATGTACTCAAATGTTGGTGTTGATGCAGGCTGCATTATGCTCTATAAGGATTGTGAAGAAAGTTCCAGATCTCGCTGAAAATTTTATAAACCCTGCAGCCTCCTTACTGAAAGAGAAGCATCATGGAGTTCTAATAACTGGTATCCAGCTATGTACAGATCTGTGTAAAGTCAGCACGCTGGCTCTTGAACATTTTAGAAAGGCAAGTAAATAATAAACATCTTCAGGTGTGATGGGATATACAATTTCTAAATTTAGATTGTATTTGCAATTATTGTCCATGTATGTCTTTTGTTCAAGTGTATCTTCTGCATGGACGATGATCACTCACAATCCTATCCAGTTTTTTATTTTGAACCTAAACCCTTCACGGTTATTTATGAAGTAGAATATGGCATTGGTCTACTGACTTAAAACTGTACAAAGTGATTTTTTTTATCAAAAGAATATAAGTTTATAGTTTAATGATACTTGCAATAGTTGAGCTATGGGCAATTAGTGAAAGCACAATTAATGCATCGTTTACAAGGTAATCAAAGCTTAGATGCTTTCCCATACATGTAAAAATAAGTAAAACCTCACATAAGAATGTTCGCAATTCAATTGACTGAAGTGCATGTGCTTGTGCTTGTTACTTTATGCATGTACTCATTCACATATACATATTGACACACATGTGTGTATGCATAAATAAATAAATAAATAAATAATATATATATATATATATATATATATATCATATGTTATTATGGGAACATTAGTTCAAGAAGTCTGGTACTTTGAGATGGCAACCAATTGGGGTTTATTAAGAAGTTATTGAGGATGGGAGCCTTGTGAGGAAAGGTCGCTTCTTACTTTCTTAGCATAGTTGTCATGACATCATTTAGGCAGTATGGCATTCCACTGCAGATACCATGCCAGATGCCTCACCCGAATTTACTATTTTTATATGCTCTAACATTTTGATGTTACAGGGACCAGATTTTACTTCTAACTTATTTTTTTATTTGATGTTTTGAGCCATCATCACGTTAGACTTTTGCAATGGTATTTTGGTCTATATTAATGTCTCCTGTAATTCTTAATTTAAGTTATGCATGCATGCAAATGTGTGTGTGTGTGTAATTTATTAATATTTCTCCATATTGTCGCATGGCAAGTGTGTAGTCGCTCTGGCGATGTCAAGGTCATTTGGCGCCTTGTCTTGTTGTCATAACAACTATGTTTTAAAGTAAAAGTAGACTGAGCTTTTCTGCTTGCTAGTTTTTTGAATGAATATAAGTCATTTTTTTGGATGAATTTAAATCATATTTTTGTGAAATCATTGTCGCAATTTCTGAAATAAATCAATATTTGGTTTATCCAGTAACTAATAATAGGCATACAGTTTCCTGAAGAGTTCGTATGCAGGCTTTACTTAAGCCAGTGTGTTTTGCAGTGAATAATAATTTCAGTTTGACTAGCCCATTTAATGTTCACCTTTTTTTAATGGTTCTAGAAATGCACAGATGGTTTAGTCAAAGTTCTAAAGGACATTGTGAATAGTCCTTATGCACCTGAGTATGACATATCTGGGATAACAGATCCTTTTCTTCATATACGATTGCTCGAGCTGTTGCGTGTCTTGGGACAAGGTGATGCTGATGCAAGTGATTCTATGAATGACATTTTGGCTCAGGTCAGTTAGTGGTCTTTTTTCTTCTTTTCATGATATACATGTAACATTTCTGGTTCTGATTGATTTTCGTACCAACTTGTTAAATATTTGGGGACTTCTAACTTTATCTTTTCATATAAAATGTGAAAGTTTAACCTCTAATGACGCTGGCAGTCATGCGGTGAATCATGAAATCCATAGAGTAAATTAAACAACACGATGAGACTAGACTCATTTGTTATGTGTTGATACTTCTATAAGGTCTTCAAAATTTACTTCAAGGATGTAAACTTGCTTGGAGACCTCTCGGGTTGCCTAAATTCACCTCTTGGGTTTATTGTAAGATAATTTAAATATTTACCATGAAAGGGCCGGGGGGGGTGTTTAATGTGATCCCGAGAGGTCATACTGTACAATGGCATATCACATGCCCCACGTGATTAAGAAATTACTGGTTCACTTCAATTGCTCAATTTATTCCGTAAAAAGTAAGTTAAAAAGGCAAAGGCATGTCATGACCCCTCACACCGTCATACGGGCCACCACATTCTCATGAACAGAATTTTCAGTTTCTATCCTGTTAAGTTGGAAGTCTTTAACTACACTAGTATTTGAGCACTCTCACAGCCCCTATGATATTTCTTGACTTCCAAATTGTGATCGAAATTACCCCTAAACACATTCAAATAAATTCTTTTTAATCTCTGAAGGTTCATAAGATATATCAAAGTCACAAACAATCTAGTAGACTTGAGTTTTTCTAGGTCTAGACCTGAGATGCTAATATGCTCCTTTGTATTATGATACTCTGGTGCTTGCTTTCATTGATATACTACATTTTTGCTAGGTAGCTACGAAAACTGAATCCAACAAGAACGCGGGCAATGCCATCTTGTATGGGTGTGTTGCAACAATTATGAGCATTGAAGATAATGGTGGATTACGTGTTCTTGGCATCAATATCCTGGGGAGATTTTTATCCAACCGTGACAATAATATAAGGTTATCTTCATTAATTTTAATGTAATTTGCTAGCATGGGAGTATGTTTGGCTTGATGTTAACTCTTTTGGTTGGTAAAACATACTCTGTCCGTCCCAATCAGTTTGTCCACTTTTCCTTTTTGGGCTGTCCCAATCAGTCCACTTTCCATATATGGTAAAGAAATGTATACTAATGTTACTGTGTTACCCCTACTTTTTCAAACTTAATGCTCCCAACTTATTCGACCAAAAGAAATATAATATTTTTTATTCCCCCTCATTGGTCTTTGTGCCAAAAGCAAACTGTACAAGGTGATTGGGACAGAGGGAGTATGTAGTTCTTGCTTTTTGTTCGCCAATCTCATAGAGTTCCAAATAATCTCAGATATGTGGCACTGAACATGCTGATGCAAGCAGTTACGGCGGATAGTCAAGCAGTGCAGAGGCATCGAGCAACAATTTTAGAATGTGTGAAGGTACCATATGGTTGTAGTTTGGACATTATTTTATATAAGCATATCTTTTCCTTTACAGATACTCTTGTTTTTCTTTATTTTATTAGATTCCCATTAACAAAATATATCATATCTTAACAATATTGTAGTTTGATGGTAAGTTGCTTTTCTTCTAGGGGTATTGTAGGCTTTTACCCATAGGTTTTATAGGCAATGACAATTATATCTCGTCACATTCCTAGAGACAGTCAGATGGTCTTTTTCTTTTGTTTCAGTATGTTTTACGCAGTTTTAATTCAATGAAAACTGAATTTTATGGTGATATCAATTTTGATTTCTAATGAGATGTATGCTTGCATATGTTGTGTGCATGTCCTCTATATAGCATTACATGGGTGTCCTCTATTTTGTTCTCATGTAGACATTTGTAGACTCTTTAGAGAAATAATTGTGCAATTGATCCTAAGAAGATGTGATGGGTTAATGCTCACTGTTGTTGCAAGGTAGGGTATGGGGGGTGGGTTGGTGGGTATGTGTGTTGACCATTTATGTTTCACTTCTACTGATTTTTAGCAGTTACTTTCTGTTTTCCTTCCATGTGCATACTTACATTAGAACTTCATGCATTGAGTTTTTCTCAGGATTCTGACCCTTCAATTCGCAAAAGGGCCCTTGACCTCGTTTATCTTCTAATCAATGAAAGCAACGTAAAGCCTTTGACCAAGGAACTTATTGAATATCTGGAAGTGAGTGACCCAGATTTTAGGGGAGATCTTACTACCAAAATTTGCTCCATAGTGGAGAAGTAAGTGGTTAGACAGTCTTCCTACGTATTTTATCTCGTGCAAAATTACAAAGTGCATGTTTGTGACAAATCTTGCCCTTCTGATCCTTTCATTTCTTTAAACTTATTTTAAAATGCATTCCTTACTACTACAATATGCTGATACAGGTTTTACCCGGATAAAATTTGGTACATCGATCAGATGCTCAAGGTTCTATCTGAGGTATGCAAATGTACACTGTACTCTGGACTGGAGTGTTTGCCCGGCATGTCTAACTTTTTTCATGACATAATGAGATTATTAAATTGAGTTATCAATTCCATTAAATAAAAAAATATGTATGTGATTACATGTTTGCCGATGGAGCTAAATGAGTCATTTTGATTCTAAGTTTCTATAAAGTTTTGGGAAGCAAATGCAGCAAGGCTTCAAGGGTTTAACAGAAACAGCCTCTTTGTTTTTACAGGGGTAAGGTTGCGTACATCTTGACAACCCCAACATAGTTGAGATTATACTTGGTTTGTTGTTTTTGTCTTTGTTGTGATTACATGATATCTCGTGCTTGTTGATGACTTGATATTGCACTTTTGTCCTCTTATACCTTTTTCTGGCCTCATATAATATAGGGTGCTGTTTATATTTTGTAGGCTGGAAGTTATGTTAAGGATGAAGTTTGGCATGCCCTTATAGTTCTGATTACCAATGCTCCCAACCTCCATGGATATGCTGTACGGTCTTTATATGGGGCGTTGCAAACTGCAGGAGAACAGGTGCTTTCTTTATTGTTGTAAAAGCTGAAAGTAATGTGTACGTTTCTGCAAGTGCATTTCCCAGGTCATAATGCCACACTAAACTGTTTCATTGTGTTTTTCCAGGAAAGTCTTGTCCGAGTTGCAGTTTGGTGCATTGGAGAATATGGAGAAATGTTGGTTGCAAATAAAGGAATGCTTGATATAGAATTGCCTGCTACTGTGAGTTCATAGTCTTGTGTGTATTCACAGTTGTAGTGTACAGTTGCATATTATTTGGTCTCTACATTTAGCAAGAACTTGCCTTGTGTTTAGAGTAAATCTGGCAATGGGGGTTCTGTTTCTTCATAGCATGTTCTCTGTCAATGGGATTGGCAACTGTAGAATGTAGGAGCACTATCTTGTTCTCTTTTTTGCTGCGATAAGCTCAAATAACCTTACAAATTGAAAATCAACTGTCTTGAATTGAAACCCTAAATTTCTCCCTTTTCCGTTCCCTTAGAAATGTCATAAGATTGCTTTATTTGTGTGCATTAAATTATGAAAGGAATGATTTGTTCCGTCGCCGTGAACTAAAACTATTTTCAAGAGGAAGAAACATCCAAAGAATTTTGGTGGGTGTTTTATATGCTCCCTCCATCCATAAATAAAGTTCCCATGGCACGTTACGATGTTTGACTGAAGTTATTTTCAAATCATTCTATATGAAAAATGGTATAGAATTAAAACATAAAAATTACATATTTAAAAACTACATGAAAAGATCTACAAAACAAGAGCTGACATTACTATATTATTTTCTCAAATAGGACACGAAAATAGGCCAACAAAGTGAATAAAGTTTGATCCTGTGAATAGTTTACGGGAACTTTATTGTTGGACGGAGGGAGTGTTTATTTTGCAAGGGTGAGGGGTAGGAGTGGGGATCATGACCCAGTTTCTAATGAGTCAATTTCAGTTCGGACAAGTATTTTTGGCTAAGACCGGAGCAGTAGCATACTTTTCAGCCCATTACTTGAGCAAGTGAAAAGCATCTTTCTCCAACAGTTCCTTCTCGTAGTTTGCTGCAAATATAAAATAACTGAACCTGCCTATTGATATGAATTATAGTGTCACAAACTTTAGTTTTGAACTTGCTTTCAACCTTTAATGATACCCTCTACCGCTCTTTATTATTTGCAGAACTCTGCCAAAATATCTTTAACATCTTTGCATTTAATGCATCCCTATTTTCTTCAGCATGTTTAGTGAAATTGTTTGTGGCAGGTAACTGAATCTGATGCAGTTGATGTTGTATTGACTGCACTCACAAGCCATTCTGCTGACCTCACTACTCGGGCCATGTCTCTGATTGCTTTATTGAAGCTTTCAAATCGTTTTCCATCTTGTTCTCAGTATGTTAATTATCTGAATTGTTATTTATACTTCAATAGACTTGGTTCATTTTATGTATAAACTTTTGTCAAGTTGGACTGGTCATATGCAACCAATTTTGAAAAACCAATTTTGATCAAGTTGATTAATTCTAACCTATGTTTTTCTTAATTTCTGAGCTCACTCTTGTGAACCATTCTCTTTATCTGTCTCTTATCCTATTTGCTTTTTTTCTTCTGATCAATTTCATGATTTCATTTCAAAATATATTTTAAATATAATTTTGAGTAACCCTTTGGCTCTATAGCATCATTTAGTCAGCTTTAAAGAATCAAAGATCAATTTTCCTAGAAACAATGACTAAGAAAATAGAGCATGATTATAACAAAAGTTTAATCCGAAAAATGGCAGAGCAGTGGCCTGAAGCTTATAGTGTCGTTTAGTTGTCTAATACTGAACATTTAGTTCCCTAGTACACAACATCTGTCAACAGTATAAGATCACGGACAAAAGCATATTACCAAAATTTTACTCAATCCGTCCTAAAATTTATATTCCTACTTTCCTATTTGTGTTGTCCCAAAATTTTCTTCCACTTTCTTTTAAGAAAAAATTGTGCAGTTCATATTTTTGATTTCTTTCTCTTTGCTCTACACAAACCACAACTACCAAGTTCTACTTCATTAAATATCGTGCCAATCCCATACACAAAGATGATTATGGGATAGGAGTAGTTGCCATCTGTGCCTATTATCAAAGAATGATGAAAAAAATTATAAAACAGTCATCATCACATAGTTTTTCCCCATTTGCTTGGAGAATACTATAAAACGGTGCTGATTTGAGAGTGATGTCATGTTTAACAATATAACTCTATATAGTCTGTTTATGTTCCTGTAATTGCATATTTAATGTTTATTTGTTTTTGTAGGAAGATTAATGACATTATTACTCAATATAAGGGAAGTTTTGTGCTTGAACTTCAACAGAGAGCGATTGAGTTCAATTCTATTATTTCAAAGCACCAGAAAATAAGGTATTCTTGAATTTCTTTGGCTCTTTATTTGAGCTGGTATTTTCTGACTTCACCTGAGAATCCTATTGATTGAATTTCAGGCCTATATTATTAGAAAGGATGCCAGTCCTAGATGAAGCAACCTATAGTGGAAGGAGGGCTGGTTCTGTGGCAGCAACTGTCTCCACATCACAAGGACCATCTGCTAAAGTTCCAAATGGGGTTGACAAACCAGTTTCTGCTCCTCTTGTGGATTTACTTGATCTTAGTTCAGATGATGCTAAAGTGCCTAGCTCTTTTGGTGGAGATTTTCTTCAAGACCTCCTTGGAATTGATTTGTCACCACCTGCTGCTCAACCAGGTCTGTTTTGTAAGGGCATTCTTGGTTTGGGACGGAGTGTGTGTGTGTGTGTTTTTACACACACACACATATGGTATGGTATGGTATGGTATGATTGGATATGTTTTTGTTTGGAAAAAGGAAGAAATGTGACTTAAGCCATAGAACCTGCTGCCCACTTCAGAGGTCAGTAGGACAATTATTTACAATTCTAATTTCCTTTCAGGTTTAAATCATGTAGAAAAAAGTGGGACCGATGTTCTGCTGGATCTCCTGTCAATTGGAACATCTCCAGTTCAAGATACTAGTAGTCCATCTACACCTCAGCTCCCAACCACTAAAAGTTCATTAGACCTATTGGATAGGTTGTCTTCACCTTCTGCACCTTTGGCACGAACTTCATCACCTGCTGGAAGTTCTATGATGGACTTGTTGGATGGGATCCCTCAAAGTCCCACTACCGGTATAGTCTTCACCAGTGTCTGAACTTAAGTTGGAAAGGTTTTTACTTCTCATATGTTGATAACCTTGGGTGTATGTCGCAGAAAGCAGTGGTCCCAAATTTCCGCAAACTGTTGCATTTGAGAGCACTTCTTTGAAATTAACTTTTAACTTCTCAAAGAAGCCGGAGAATCCTCAAACAACGCTGATTGAGGCTAATTTTACAAACAAGTCGCAAAATGTATTCACTGACTTCATTTTCCAGGCTGCAGTCCCAAAGGTAAGGCCATGCAGCATGAACCTTTGTTAGCATGTACTATGTGATTTTATTTGATTGCATGTGGTGCAGTTTATGTCATTTGATGTTAGGACTTCATTTTATTTTCCATTCTCTATCCTGGATAGTTTCTAAAAACTTTTCTGATAGATCTATGATTGTTGCTTGTATTGAAAAATGGATTTAAATGTGTTGCAAGGACTTCATTTTGATCATTGAAGGATTTAAATGTGTTGCAAACTGAGCATTTTCTCAGTATCTTAACGACATCATTGCTACTTCAGTCGATTATATTAACTCATGTGTTCTGTCTATTCAGCTGCATGCACCTCTTCAATTATGTATTATTTTTGATATTATCTTGTGTGTGTGTGTGTGTGTGTGGAATGTACAGTTTCTTCAACTGCATTTGGATCCAGCCAGCAGCAACACGCTGCCTGCTATTGACAACGGATCAGTTACCCAGAATTTAAGAGTCACAAACAGCCAGCATGGCAAGGTATCATATGTGTATATCTTGTGTTCTTTCTCATTTTCATATACCTCTCACTCAATATCCTGCATTGTTAGATGGAATTTTCCCTAAAGTTTTCAATATCATGTAACTATTTTTGTTAATCTATGGTTTGATGATTGCACTGCTCCAATCTTGGTAATAGGTTTTATTGTTATAATTTTCAAGGCCATCATTTATGTTCTTTTAAAGAGCTATGGTGTTGCTTGGTAAGGCGTAATGAAATATAATCAAATGTCTGTAATGTAAATTTACACTAGGAGTATATTTGATTACATTAAATTACGTGTTTTTAGAGTTGACCAACCTATGCCTATGATTTAAGGAATTTATGAGTCAGCAGATTCTCATCATGTACAACAATTGTTGTAAAAAGTGTCACTGTGTTAGGCACCCATTGGATGGGAGATCAGGGCCTAGTGCTTTGGCAAGGTGTCGCTAGGGTTATGCGGGGGACCTACATGGTAAAAAACATAGGCAGTCACATGGACAACCTAGTTCTTTGGCAGGATATTTTTATGACATCGATGTCCAGTTACATATATTTCAAGCATGCACTTATTCACCTCTACCATGTTGGTAGTATCTCATACGGAGTAATACTGTCTAATTGATAACCACATAATGTCTACTTATCTGTGTTCAGAAATCCCTTGTTATGCGGGTAAGGATATGCTATAAGGTGAATGGCAAGGATGTTTTGGAAGAAGGACAGATCAACAACTTCCCACATGGGTTGTAACGAGAATTCGTTACCGTCACTGTAGAAACGTATGATCAATCGCAGAGAATTGCTACACACCTGTTCGCCATTTCATAATTTTCTTGTGCAATATTTTAGAATTGTTTTGCTCAGCGTAATGCGGCTTGTGCTGGTTTGGTTGTTAGATCATGGACTTTTCCCCGGAGATTACATGTATACCAATCAAAGTTTTTCTAGGAACATTTTTTGTTCAATATATCTCACCTAAAAAAGAAATCACGGGCCTTTTTTGTATTTTTTTAAAAACAATTTACGAGTGTTATATTTGCTAGATTTGAAAGGATTTCTAGTTTCATGAAGAATTGTACTATAGGGTCGTTTGGGAAGAACATCTGTAATTATTATTAGAGCTTTGAATTTTTTTTACACTATGTTTGGTTCAAGGAATTTGAATGGGAAAAGAAAAGAAAATGAAGTGGAAAATCATTTTTCTTGTTTGGTTAGAGGGGAAAAGAAAGGAAAAGTGGAAGGAAAAGAAAATGAGTAGGCAAAATGTATCAAGCGGAGGGAAAATTAAATTCCTTCCATTTTGGTGAGGAAAATGAGAGAAAATCACTTTTCTTTTCCTTCCAAAATCCTTGAGCCAAACATAGTCTAAATGGTGATGGTTTCTGTTTAAAACTTGGTCGGTGGGATTTGGTTGGATAATTTTTTGAAAAGCTAAACTGAACTCTAATGCCAAAGCCAAATGATGCTATAGTATCATTTGGTTGAGTTTGGTGCAAGTTTTGATATTGCAGCAATGGTGTACTTACGTCAACTCTTCTAGCTTTTTCAATTCTTTATAATCATTCTTTCTATTCCTTTCACGTTTTTCCATTTTTTCTCAAAATTTTTCCACTTTCTGTTTTTTAAAGCTTTTCAGTTTTTCAACCTCTTCCAATGTTTTTCTTTTTCTTCCAAAAAATAACTAGAAAGTTATTGAAAAAAAACTAAAATAGGATGAAAACATAAAAAGAATCTAAATAAGACTAATTTTTACGCTGGAAGCTCAAATTACCCTTGGCTTTCATGCTAACCTACAGTATGTCCATCATTACGCTAATTATTCGAACTCGAAATTTGCCTCGGGTACCCCCAAAAATAAAAAACAAAAAACACCAACCTCTTGAATAGGTTAAACCACCATGTAGTTGGAGAGAGAAATAGGCTCTATTCACTAAAGTGTAGAGGGTAAATTTTGGAGACGAAGTAGAAGCAAGTGATTTACATCTGATTGAGCAAAACTTGGTGAGATGAGGGTGTTAGAATGTGTGGCCAACGTTTGGGAGGGGGGGGGNAAATTTTAGGAATAAATTGAAGCGTAATAGCAAAAGTAAAGACGATGAAGTAAAGAGTTAAGGAAGGAACACATCGATGTAAGTTCACAACAATTTGTAGCTAGTCCAGTCTCCCGAGAGACTTTCTCGAACATAACTAACCACTTTCGTTAAGTTTAAGGGTGCTCAACAAATTGTTTACAACGTACCGAAGGAAAGTACCCTTCCCTCGACCAAACCAATGAAACAACCTTCACTCAAAGTGTTTACAACACTAAAGCACTCAAGAACAAAAAGTCTCTCAAAGAGTAGAATACGAGTAGACAAGTAAGTACAATAACACACTTAATTTTTCAAAAATGGCTCTCAGAAGTTATGGACAATATGTGCATTGATGCAATGTAAAGTTATGAATTGGTTGAAGAATTGTGTTAAGACCTCTATTTATACCCAAAAACTCATGCCAAAGGATGGGAGAAGAGTGAGGTTGATTGGTGTTGATTTGAACCAATTAGATCAAGGTTGGTTTGCTGAAAATAGCCTAAACATCGATCTTTGGATCCCAACATCAATGTTCCCATACTTTACTCTCCTTTTACAAAGCTAAAGGAGTCGTTGGGTTTGCTAATGGTCATGAGAACATCAATGTTTAACACCCAACATCAACATTTTGTAGATTGACTTTCAAAATAGGAAAGGATCTGGCCTTAAATGAAAGCCAACGGTCACAAGGAACATCGATGTTCCACAACCAGCATCGATGTCTAAAACATATTGGAACGCCAAGAGGAAGAAAAAGCAAAAGACCATCAATTACCAATAGGCAATCGTGATAGTCAATGTTTGGCCAAGTGTGAAATTTAAAAGCCAAGTTTCAAAAATCAAGACCAAGTACCAATTTAAAAAAACGCGGATGGTTTCAAGTTCAAAAACCAAAGTTAAGACATTAAGATTGGTCACTGAACACCGATTATCAACAATGATATTTGATGTTATGTGGGTTTTAGGGTAAAAACCAAAATTTGAAAAACAAATCTAAACAAGGCTTAAAAACCAAGTACGAGAAGCAGAGAACCCAAAAACCAAAGTCCAAAACTTAAAGACAAAAAACTAGATGAAATTGATTTCCACATGTGGGTTTTGATATTTGACTTAGTTTTTCGAAAACCTGACCAGGTCTACGGTTTAAGTCAGAAGCCAACGCCTAACACCCAAAAGTCAAAAACCAAAAACCAAAAGTTTTAAACCAAAAATCGTGCTGAACATGGATTACCACAAGTGGTATTCGATGTTTGGTTGGGTTTTAGAGAACCTAATTAGGGTGCGAGCCAAGGCTGAAAAATAACTATCCAAAACATTTTGTGGATTTTGAGAAACACGTTAGAGCCATGACTTTGTGGGTTTTTGATGCCAGAATATTTTTTTATTTGAGCCAAGACTTGAGAAATTGTATGGACTTATTTACAATTAAATTCTAGAACTCTTGTCTCGATTTTAAATCTTCATCGCCTTTCTCTTGCTTTTTATTTCTTCAATGAACTCTTTCCATCACTTTTGAATGGTTTTACTTCATTCCACATTTATGGTGATTTGTCAATATCAAAATCTACTTGAAATAAATATTGGCAATAGAAAAATGTCAAATTTTGCATTGCCACTAATTTCTTATTGGGACATTTTGTCACAATATGTTTTGTTTTCATGCAATAATTAATGACATATTTTTACTTTTGGGTTAGAAGTAGTTGAGGGTACATTTGAAGGACTACTTTGTGTTATTTTGAAATGTTGTTTTGGTGTTTTCAATAAATCTTTGGTAGCATCAAGTGCAATTCTTCTTTTATTAGTTTTGAAGTTTGAGTATCCCAAGCATTCATTGACTTTAGCTTTCAAAAAAATGTCCATAGCTCTTCTCTTAGCTTTGTCCCTTTCTTTTATCAAAATCTCAAATTTTCTCTGAAGTTCTTTGTTTTGGCCTTGAAGCTTCTCGAGATTGGTTTTTAAACTTTTTTGTTCATCTCGAGAGGCTCATAGAGATGCCTTAAGTTTCTTTTTTCCTGTATACTTCGAAAAAGGTTCTCTTGGCATTCATCAAATGCTTGCCTCTCATACTCAAAAGTAAATTGATTATCTAAGGAGGTACACGAGTTTCGAGAAGTTACCTCATCTTCGTCATTGGATGCCATGGCAAGTGTTTGAATTTTCTTCATTACTTTGCTTGCTTTCACTCGCATCCGAGTTGAGATCATCCCATGTGACCTTCAAGGCTTTCTTGTTCCCTTTTTTGAATTCCTCCTTCCCTTTTAGATTTGGACATTCGGGTTTGATATGTCCTACATTACCACACTCATAACAAGTGATTTGATTAGTTTTACCTTTCTTTGGGAGGAATTTCTTGGAATATTCACCCTTGTTCCATTTCATGAACTTTTTGTATCTTTTGAACATGGCTATCTCCTCGTCACTCTCACTTTCTCCTTTGGAGTGGTCATCAACTTTGAAAGCCATCGTCTTTTTTTTTTACGATTGGAGCATGTTCTTCATTCTTCATTTTCTATGAAAGAAGTTCGTGAGAGTATAGGCTACTCTAAATGGTGGAAGTTTCAACATCCGCACATTTTGCTAACAAATTCAAAACTAGACTATGCAAATCTCTAGGTTGTGAAAAGATGATTTTTGTATTAATATCACTCTTGGGAAAAATCTTATTTAGCTTACTCAATTTCTTGATGATGAGGTTGAACCGTTTGTTCATGTCTTTGATGGATTGTCTGGCATTCATCTTGAAGTTCTCGTACTTAGACGTTCCAAGAATTATTTTGGTAGCTTTAGTGTCCTTGTCTCTTTCGTGAGTTGCTTCAAGTAGCTCCAAAGCTTCCTTGGCGGATTTGCAAAAGCTTACTCTAGCAAACTCAGCCTGACCCAAAGCACAAAACAAAACGTTTAATGCTTTGGTGTTCAAGGATAGTTTCTTCTTGTCATCAGGTGTTAGCTTGTCCATTGGGGTAGGTACCTATACATCATTTACTGTTGCAATAGGTACAAAAAAATCGTTAGTGGTTACAATCCATAAGTCAAAATCTATGGATTGAATGAAGTTCTCTATACATTTATCGATAACCATAGTTATCTCCATTGAAGAATGATGGCTTGAGCTTTGGGAGTTCATTGAATCCATTTGTTTCGTGAAAAGTTTTCAAAAATGGTTTTGAAAATAAGTTTAAAATCCTGCTCCGATACCAATTGATATTCAGTAACACCAATTGATAAGTTTTCAAAAGATTATTTTGAGAGTTATAAATATTTTGTTGAGTGAAAAAGATACTGTCATCCATAGAGCTTTCATTTTAAACACTACTTGCTCAAATTGTGTGAGCTTTCATTCTAGTATTTGGAATGAACTAGATTTTTAAAATTATATTTAGTGAATATTTTATGATAATAGCTGGTAGTCCTTCTCGATTATTGTAGAATGCATTATAGTTGTTTAAAGAAGCATTTTCAATTATTTTGTTGTGGCACAAGGCTTACAAAAGATGTAAAATTACATTGATTGGTATGAAGCATGCATAAGCTTAGATATTTATACACTCAGTTATACCCATAAAATACATTAGGGTTGAAATACTATGCTTAATGAAGACAATCATACATCTTCGTTTGTGTATATGTGTACATTGATTATGACACATTTAATCTGATGACAACGCTTCAATGATACCATGCACAATGAATACTTTAAAGAATAAGAAGTGCTTGAAAGATAGTCATGTAGAGTCTATACGTATAAGCATCGCAAGAAAATGTAGAATGCATTCATTAGTACGATGCATCGGTATAGTAAAAACGACGCGTTTTCAAAACAATTCAAGAGACTTTGATGCATATGTTTATATGCTTCAACCAGAATGCATAGAAAAAGTCTGGCATGACATTGAGTTGCAGCAGTCATGCATATACATAAAATGGATAATATTAGTAAAACCCATAAAGTATATTATGGTAATAATACTACGCATAATTAAGTGAACAGAATACCAATATTCGTCTCTACGTGTAATTTCATTATGACACCTAAACTGACCACAACGTTTGAATATTGTAATGGTGTAATCATAATAAAAAATATTGAACATGTAACTAAAGAGGATGTTTGCCAACAATAATGTTTCATGAGCGATGTAAAAAATTAAATATAATTCAAAAATAAAATCTATGATGAGGTTCAATCACTCAGATTTATTCATGGGGCAATTCCTACTTTCATGGTATCCAATCTCATGAAACCTTCTGCACATTCACTTATTCTTCTTTCCTTGCTCAATGCTAATCTCCATCACGCTTTAATTTTGATTCTCTTCTAACCCCTTGTTGTGTACTGGTTGGGGGTGGGGGTGGGGGATTATGGTAATGTTTGAAAGGGCAGATACGCCATAGAACGACTCAAAAATGTGGTCTTGGGTTGGAATTACACCGAACTTAATTGCAGATTCAAGGATGTTCTTTTGTTTACGAATCAGCTTTGAAAAACCACCCAACAAATTTGGTTTTTGTTCCGCTGCTACAACACAATAATGTATATCTAACCACAAATGGTTCAGTGCTGTTTTTTTATCTTCAACAGCTAACACGGCTTCAAAATTCACGTCGGGGACGTTGAACATTGGCTTCAAGATATTTGTTTTACACCATCTATTAGTGATGTAGAAGTCGAGAATCTTACAAATGTTCTCGTCCTTGATAACTAGGTAAATGTATCTACATAACAGATCAATGCAGTGGTAATGTTTGCAGCTGCATGATGCAATGGCATGAATGTGTGAGTAGTCGACAGTGAAGGTCATTCCTTTTTTCCTCTTGACTAAATATTAGACGTGTTGGTCGTCAACTTCTTCGACTCAAAGTACACGACAAAAAAAAACATGCTGCAGATATCTCGGATTGAACCTCATGAATAATAGACAATGTGTAAGATGGGGATGCATGCTTCTCAATATCCAATGGAGCTTTAAAATGTGGATAGCATGCCTCATCATCACCATTCAAGTATGCATTTTATCATGTTGAGAGTCCATGACACTTTCAAAAAGCATAAGAAGTTCCACTAGGCTAAAATTTTGCCTTGTAGAATCATCCAAAAAGTTATTCTCGCTCTCAGAACGTGAAATGGTACGTAATAAACCCCCCATGAACAAACCTCTAAAGTGTGCTAGTGTTCAAGTGGTACGTATTTGGAAAATTTTTGAAAACCATTTATGAGTTTCTAACTTATACTCAGCCATGAGATCATGCCACTTACATTCAAAATCCACGGGATCTAGATAATGACTCCTAACAATAGCATGAAATTTTGACAAAAATTCTACATCTTTAGCCAATTCATTGTCCACTTTCTTTACAACCTTTTCCATTATGTGCCACATACAGTAGCGATAAACTATTTGCGGGAATGCCTGCTTTGCAGCACTGTGAAGTGAGGGGTCTTGGTCCGTGATGTTACACTTAAGGGCATTACCCATTGCATTGAAAAAATAACGAAAAATCCAAGAATAAGATTCATCATCCTCTCTACTTATCAATCCAGCCGCAAATGTGATACACTTTCGATGATTGTCTACTCCCGTGAAGGGTGCGAATATCGTAATGTATCTGTTCGAAAAAAGTGAAAAGAAAATACATGAAATTTTTATGAGAAACAAATCAATGAAGACATACAATACTCTTTGAAACGGTTGATAAGCTTCCAACAAGTTTAAATATATAGATGAAGCATGGGCCAGCTTGGAAAAAAGCAAAATACCTGTTAGTCTCATAACTTTGTTAGTTGGTCATTATCATCAAACATGGCATAGTTTTTTCTAGCCACAGGATCATA
>OOIL02004170.1:50413-62913 GCA_900332095.2 Cuscuta campestris | reverse complement strand
ACTCCATCTTGGACACCACCTGGTAAAGGCATTCCTCCAGCTCAGATTTTTGCTTCATCATGTCTGCTTTGAGTGTCTTCTGATTCTCCATTTTGCTGTGGGTCCCAGCTGACAAGTCTTGCAGATTTTCCTGATGGTCTCTATATGACAGAATCTCCTTCAAGCGACGGCTTATAGGCTCAACATTGAACCCATGCGACTCCAACTCAACTAGTGTGTCCAACATTTTTTCAATGGTGTTTCTGGGTTCATCAAGCTTCAAGTTGCAAGCCTTATCTACTAGATCAGCAAAAGTTCCCATATAACAGATAGCCAGAGTTTCACGACAAAAATCTTCGCTGTGTTGCAGCGGTTGAAAATGAGGATTCTGTGCAATTTTCTGAAAAGCTTCTCTGGATTCTATCCGGTCCCATAGAAATGAGTCTTTCTTCACAAAAGGCCAGCTCTGGCAGAGACCTCCTTGAGGGGGTGGCTGTGGTGAAAGTGTTGATCCATCAAGAGGAGGAGTTGGTGTGTGCACTTTTCCAACCCAGGATGTGAGAGGTTGATCATCTTCAGAACCATTGTTGTGACCTTCACTGACAACCTTCTCCATAGCTACGGGACCTTCGCTAAAAACCTTCTCCATAGCTACGGGACCTTTGCTAACAACCTTCTCCATAGCTATGGGACCTTCGCTAACAACTTTCTCTATAGGTATGCGACCTTTGCTAACAACCTTCTCCATACCTACGGGACCTTCGCTAACAACCTTCTCCATAGCTACGGGACCTTCGCTAACAACCTTCTCCATTGGTACAGAATCCACATTTTCCTCACTTGAAAATCCATCCTTTGATAGCTCTAGACGTCGTTTTCTTTTTATCAGTGAAACTGACGCATTTGAAGGCCTCCAAGGAATTGTCTGCTCAATCATATCTCCATCAGAAGAATTCAAGGATCTAGAGCCAGATGTTTCATTTGTAGTAGCATCTTGGCTACCATGTGTAACAGCAATTTGGGTGATATCGAGACAATCCCCATCCTCAAGGGTACAATGTGGAGATAATATTTCACCCTGAGAAGTATGCCATTTTCCATCTTTCCAAACCATGTGAGGTCTTAATTCAGAGTGATGGAGCAACCTCTCGGTCTTCTTCTCATTTTGGAAGACCACAACATACCTACTGTCAGGAAGTACTTCTTTTACTACTCCAAACCACCACCCAGAATCATAAAATGATTCTACTTTGTCATGCAAATCAAAATTCTTACTACTATTTTTGAGGAGGGGAGGACATGGTCAGATATGACTGGAACAAACAACAGCTGCTCTTATTTGCTCCTCAATTTCAGTATTTGGCCTCAGGCAGTTCACCATAAAACAGCCATTACCACAGTCTTTGATGAGTTTTGAAGGATACCACGCATCCTTATAATCATCTCCCTCAAATGTGACTTCCACCTCTTTCCCCACACTAAACACCAGTCCTGTAGTGTTCTTCCTTTTGGGTGGGAGCCACTCACCGTTCATCCATAGATGGTGGAGTCTCAAATCAGATAATCCAAATTCAAGCTTGTCCTGCTGTTTCCGGAAGGTGACAACATAGCGGGAAGAATCCAGAAGTTGAGTGACAACACCAGTCCACCAGCCATCCTTATAAAAGGCATCGACGGGGTCGTAGAGCTCAAAACCCTCGACAATCTGCGGAGGAGGGCGGGGCCGGACATACTCCAGATTGACGAGCTCCCGCAATGGGCTCTCGCCGTCGTCGGAGAGGAGGGTGGAGTACTCCACGTAGACTCTGCATGACGTCTTGGAGGCGGATCTGGCGTGCGAAGGCGGCGGAGGATTGGTGTCGAGAACGACGGCCTCGAACCAGACGGCGGTGAGGCCTTTCTCCCTGGTGCAAACCTCTATCAACGATCCTTCGGTCAGCCAGACCTGTTTCTTCTTCTCTTGCAGCTTCGAAACCCTGACCATTTTCCGCCTACAAGAAGATGAAGGCACCCATCCTTCCTGCTCAAACATAATCTCACCTTCCAAATGATTAGCAATAAGCCAAGGTTGTACACTTTCTATGGGTTGGGCATCCTTTAAAGCTTAACGTTTGACTAATAGGAATCTGATAATGCTTAATCTTATACTCCCTCCGTCCCTTCGTTCAGTATTCCTTTTTGGTTCGTACTACAATATTTGTCCACTTTCTTTTTCTAGTAAAAAATTCAATAAAATGTCTGATGGGATTAACCCGATCAGATGGCGGACCAAGAACGTAATATGAATATAGAAGATATAATCTCGTGATAATATTCTTTTAATTAAGTGTGTAATTGTTTGGGTGTCTCTCCCACTTTACAACGGCGGGTTCATTCCCCTTTTATCGTACTTCTAATTTTTCCACTCAAATTACACATAATCGGAGGAATTATGGAGATCATGGGGTTGTGATTCCTCCCTTTCCGGTCTCGTTCTCTTCCCATTTCCCCACCATCTGGTGGTATGGGCCACATGTCCTATTTCTCTCTTGGACTGGATCATCCCAATTCATCTCATGATTGGGCCGTCCGTTTTATCACTCACATACGCCTTGGTGGGCCTGATCCGTAACTTGCACCTGGACTTGTCTACTTTGCACGATTGTAGGCCTTTATTGGGCCTGGAGTCGGGTCCATCAAACCCGATATCCATCACAAGCCCCCTAGTTTTCTGGCGACGTGTCGCGAGAAAACTAATGATGAGCCGCCTTCGGTTTTCGTGTCGGATTAGAAACGTCGCACTCGAGTGCCTTGGGTCCCTCCTTACAACGGATATAACCCTTTATGGACTCATCTTCTTCTTCCTTCGCTGCCGAATCTTGACCCGACCCGAATTCCGACTGCAATAGTCCCCAAATTCTCGTTTCTTTCTCCGAGATGGCACCCTCCGCTGATCCCGCAACTTGGGTCCATGAATCCTCTATCATCAAAGAGGATGATCTTCGAGAAATGGCCGAATTTCTGGGCAGAGGCTTCCGGATCCACCATCCTGATGCAGTCGGGGGAATCAGTCTATCTCATAATCCAGACCCCCAGAAGTATATGGTCATGCACTACCATTCGGTGTGGAACGGGCTCAGATTGCCCCTCCATGGTTTGGTTCGCGACATCTTCCAGGCCTTTAAGTTCCCCCTGGTCAACTGACCGCGAACGAGCACAAATATGTCGCGTCCTACATCTTGCGGTGCTGTGCCCTAGATAGAACCCCAACATTGGACGAATTCCTTATCCTTTTCAGCATCGGTGGGGCTTTCCCTTACTATAGTCTGTTTCCTCATCCCCGATCTCCAGTTTTTTAGAGGGTTGAGTCTAAAATCGACAAGTGGGCCCGCCGTTACTTCGTCATCGAGTTCCCGGTTCATAGCCCCATAGATCTGCCGGGTATAGTACGCCGCAGTTCTCTCTCCCGGACTCCGTTCGCAGCCATACCCCAGGCGGAGGCAGCTCTCAACGCCCTGGGAGTGGAGGGGGGTTTGATTTCACATCACTCCCTTCAGGACGCCAGGTTGTACAAGAAGGCAGATTTCTACTACCCACTTGGCCTTGACCCCATCCCGTTTGAAGGGGTATCTTCCCCTGAAAGGTCGAAGGCTTCTCCCGTTGTGGAGTCTTATCCAGCCGGGAACTCCTTTGGGAACCAGGCCCAAGGTGACGCTACTGCCTTGGCTATTTGCAAACCGTCTGCTGCCCTGGACGTCATTCCCATTTCTGCCATTCCTGGGCTAAGGAAGCCCACACCGTCCCAGAAGCGGCCACGGGAAGGGGTCACTGACGACGACGACTTCCCAAGAAGAGTAAAGGTGATGGTACCCCTGCTTCGCCCAGCCCCCTGACTGCTTCCTCTGGTACTCCAAACGCCACCACTACTGCCGCACCCGGAGAGCTGGAGTTACCCAACCCGGATAGCCTGGATCGTGAAACAGATGAATTTCCTGACCAAACACCACTCGAAAGACCAGCGGTGCAACCCCAGTCCGCGGTGGTAAATACCTCCCCACCAACTACCGCCACTTCCCAAGGGGTGGGGGGAGAAGCTAAGGGGCAGAAGGCACCGGAGGCTTTCCCAACGACGGAGAAAGAGGTTGGAGGGCAGAAGGAACCGGAAGCTTCCCCAGAGACGGAGAGAGAGGCTGGAAAACAACAGGAACGGAGGAACAGCGTTCTGCCGCAGCACCCCCGGCCTTCAATCTCCCCATCAGGCGCAAGTTCACGCCACAAACCCATCCTGTCTTCAAGGAGGGTTGGGTAGGTTTTTCTCGCAGTTTGAACTCCCTGCAAGCCTCCCACTGGACAATCCAGTGAAAGGTAACCATGCAAGGATACGCAGCGGAATATAAAAATTTTAACATCCTAACATGATTATCTTGCCCAAAATCACGTACTAAAACTTATAGTAAGTAAGAAATTTATACCTTTCTCCGTAAGCGGTAAAAACGAAGAAGTCGTAGGAAGAGCGTTGAAAGTGCAAATGTAACCGTTCAAGCGTCCGGTCTCCAACTTTGACACACGAACAACGCCAGAGTTTACCACAATCTTTATGCTAGTAAAGATTATAGTAGTATAAAATATAAAGATTAAAATTTGGGAATATAATAATCTTGTATATTTCTATAGAAAATATTTCCAATAATATTTAGAAAATATTATAGATATTTTCTATACACAAAATGATATTAATGGAACACAAAAGAATTTTCTCTCACTAGATTTCAAAGTGGCCGAAACTATTTCTCAAAAATGAACCACCAAAAATTGTGAATGGAGTAAAGTATTTAAATAAAACAAAGATGTTAAATTAACTTTTGTCATTAGCTAAATGACAAAACCATTAGTCCACTAATTTATCAATCAAGGAAATGTTGAAATCAATTCAATGATTCCAAATCCTCCCTTAGCCGTAAGTGTAGATTGTGAGAAGGATTTGTGAAATTCTTCTCCACTTAAATGTTCAAAGTGTATTTTATTTGACACCAAAAATTAATATAAAATTAATCTTAAATCAAATAAAATATCAATATCATTTTTAAACAAGTATACAAATATACTTTAAATAGTTTATGTCAAATTAATTATTCTCATAATTAAAATGACAAACCAAAATAAAATATTCAACATATATATATATATATATATATATATATATATATATATATATATATATATATATATATATATATATATATATTACACTAGGTATGGTTTTAGACTGTTCCTTGCTAAGCTTAGATCGGCTGGTATGATGTTTGAAAATAATGGTACTGAATTATGGGTTGATGATACTAGATGCTTATACCCAAACTCTTTTGAGAAGGAAACCCCTGATGCTCAGACCATTTCCAAAGCTCTGTTTAGTAAAGACATTGGCTGCTATCTAAATAAGTTTGAAAATTCTACAACCATAACTGACCCCCTCTTGAGCTCTAGTATGGTGAAACCTGTTAGCAATCAGGCTTATGATTCTTCCTTAATGTCTTTGTCTAAAGAGATGCAACTTGCTCTGGCTTCTACGAGAACGAGTTCCTTTTCAAATGTAACGGTTGATGTGCCAACTTGGGAAGCTGGAAATTCAAAGGCAGATTGTGGTGCTCCAACAGATGTGGTAATAAGTTCCATAGTGCTAAGAGGAGTAAAATTCAAGCCCATTGCTGACTTTGAACTACAAGACTCTAACTCTCAAATTACCCCTGTAGAAGGGATTGGTTTAGCACTGGCAGTTTGCTCTTCAGTACAGCCCGGGACAGGAGTTTTTCACTCGATTGCAGGCTCCTCTTCACAAGTAATCAGAAGCTCAACCAAAGATAAACTATCATTTCATGCCTCTCCATTCTACCCCAGAAGTCTTATGCCGTCTGAACTTGATGGGAGAAACACTTCATCTTTTACTCCATTTTTAAAACACTTCATCTTTTACTCCATTTTTAAAACATTTCATCTTTTACTTTTTGATATTAAACACTTTTACTTTTGAATAAAATGACTAATATGTCCAAATATAGTACTCCCTAATTCCAATATACATCCATTTTGTATTGGTATATTTATTTAAGTAATTTGTCTTTTCTTATTCAATGCTAAGAATATAATTGAAAAGTTAAATTACATAAATAAATCTATCAAAAGTCAAAATATGAACTGTTTTAAAAACAAAAAGTAAAATTCAAAACTAACTAATTTAATTCCATAGAGTTTCAACTCCAAATCAATTTCAATTTCGTGTACGAAACAAAACCTTAGTATAATTACAAGTAGAAAATCATACGAAGTATGTATATTTATATTCAAATTGAATCATCATGTTTAAATACGAATCACAAATCAAGTAAAAATTATTCTCCTTCATCCGCACAACGTTAGTCCTTACACTACTTCTACTAAACAATCTCAATTTTTTTATGAAAAAACAAACTCAATTTGATTGGTCAATGTTCGTGCATTTCATCAATTTTAGGACACCTCATGCCTCACTCTGTTTAAGCTCGGGTTGCAAAACATATGATTGTGCAAGCATTGATAACGCTTTGTTCCGTCAATCCTCAGGAATATATCTATTCCTCCTCGCACCAAATGCGATTCGCTGTAAAAAGTATATGCAGATTAATGAATAACAGATTCATGAAGAGAGAAAAACGACAGCCGCTACAGAAGTCAGAAGGGATGGAGGTTTTCACCATACTTAACTGAGAATATCTGTGAATATGCTTTTAATCCGGTGAGAAAACGAATGTAAGTAGGTTTTGTCGATCCACGTGTGGGTATGGACCTAATGTTTGGGACAAGATAATTGGCAACCTACAACCGTGACAAAAGGAGAACTAAGAGGGCACTTCTGATGTGATTGGGATAAAATTCAATCAAAGAATTTAAGACAAACAAATAAACCCATTAGAATCCTCCGACTGTGTAGGGTGTGTGTAGACAAACCCTACCTCTACTTGAAAGTAGAGAGGTTGCTTCCAAAATAATTCCGGCACAAAAAGCATAGATAGTGTAAACATAGTAGCACAAACAAGGTGAGATCACAAGCTCAAGTAGCACACATAACACTGGCAACTAGACACACATGCACAAGCTATGGACTAAAGCAAAAACCACATCAGGAAGTACAAATTTAGGCCAGGGGTCGACCCGGCTATTCTAATCCTACCTCTCCATGTGCTCCTATCTAAGGTCATCTCATATCCTTGGTAAAATAATGAAGACATACGTCCTGCCTAATCACTTACTCCCAGCTCTACCTCTACCCCTACTCACGCTCATTGAGTCATTGGTTCAATCCTCTCGCATCAAAGATTTTAATTGTTAAAAATAAGCAGAGAATACAAATCAGGGAAGTATGGAAGATACTGACCACATCCGGGGGCTCTGCCAATACGTTTATGAAAAATTTGGCCTGCACATAACAAATGCCATTAAATGGACATCATAAGGGAAATGGCAAGCATTATGGTCGCGTTCTAGTACACAACCTGCTTCGTGGTAGCACCAGACATAAGCAGATCAGTGGTGACCATTCCAGGCTGCCCATCCATCAGAGAGAGTGATTGAGCAAGTGAATATAAGGAATATTGTCAAGATAAAGATAGCATGAAAATTAGATCCAATGCCGCATTTTTGTTAGGAGGTGGGACTGAAGCATTTGGAGGGAAAATTTTTTTATTTAATGCCCTCATTTTTGTACAACAGAACCTCACTACTTTCATGTTCACCAACTTAATCACAACTACATTGTGGTCAGTGTCAGAAATGTAGGATTGCAAATTGGTATAGAATTAATTATTAGCACATAAATCATGCAAAAAGAAATATACTATTGATAAAGTTGAACATGGAAATTGTCATGTTATGGTCATAGGTTGATATAGCTGGTATAGCCTTATCCATATTTAATTTTCATGATAATCTTTCACATGTCACATGTGAATAGGAACAGTATTGTTTCAACTTTAAACTGAGTATTATTTTATAGAAAAGTAAATAAAATCCATAAAACATACCGAGAGGTTGTGCACTACAACATTTTTTACATCTTGCATCTCCAATTCGGCCTGCAGGGCAACAGAGAATTGTCATGTATTACAACTACCCTATCTATATATTTTTATATTTACTTGTAATTTTTCAATACCTAATCAAAAAAGTTTACATGCTAAATACTCCGTACAAAACTAACAAATAAACCTCATGCATTTAAACATGACCCATGATTTTTAAAAGTTGTACTTTGAACAAACATGCCTATTTTTGGGACCCGGCCAATATACATATGATAGAGTTCAAAGTCCCAGTATTACAGTAATATTGCTTGCATTCCTTTCGGAGTCGTGTTTTACTGGCCCCACCGCATTTTACATTCACATGCACGAGTGTGCCTATGGGTATTTGTGTGAACAAAAAGTAAGGTGCGCACAATGTGAAATAGTAAGTCCCACCCAAAAATGTGACAATGGACAACATTATTCCCCATATCTTTTGCAAAAATTGGACAATTGGCGTAACTAATTAAAGCA
Organism: Cuscuta campestris; assembly: GCA_900332095.2. Lineage (NCBI taxonomy): Eukaryota > Viridiplantae > Streptophyta > Magnoliopsida > Solanales > Convolvulaceae > Cuscuta > Cuscuta campestris. The sequence continues at coordinate 54,388 of OOIL02004170.1, read as the reverse complement.
CAAATATACCCAAAAAAAAGTGAAAAGAGAAGGGGAGAAGTTTACGTGCCTGCAATGATTTTGTAAGGTGCACCACACTACGCTTAGTTGCCCCATAAGCAGCAAATCTGTGAAAAGCGCACAAAAGAAATGCATTAATAGAGATGCAACGGCACCAGTGAAGAGAGTAGAGAGTTTTTTTATATTGAGTGGACCAATCCACACAAGACGTGGGAGGATGATGAATACCTGGGGGTTGGCCTTCCGTTGGATCCAGCTCCATCAACATTAAATACATGACCCCCTCGAGGCTGACTAAGCATCATGCTTATAGCCTAAACTTACCACCATGCATTAGCAAAAGAAAGTATCATGATGAATGATGGCAAATCCTATGTATTTGTTTACCTCTCTGCAGCATAACATCATACCAAGTGTATTTGTTGTGACAACATCACTGCAAACAAATTTAAGTTTCAGAATAATATCAGAAGGCTGTATACTGTATTACTAAAAATGTGTAAAAGTTTACATAAGATCTTCATCGGAGGCTTCTACTAGTGGTTTGTAGCTATACGCATTTGATCCAGCATTATTAATCTGCATCATTTTCAAGAAGTTGAAGGAAGAGCAACATCATAAAATTGCACCTACAGTCTCACACAAGATAAAAAAATATAAAATTTGTTAATGCTTACAACATTCCCCAGTGCCGCAAAACCCACTGTGGGGTAAGGGGGGACAGATGTACTCAGCCTGACCCTTATGCTTAAAGCATTAAGCGGCTGTTCCCAGATGACCCATGAAGAGCATCGAAAGTCGGACTAACTGCTACTTCACTATAAAAAGAAGCATCAATGTAAAGAACTTAGAGTCATTTTTGCCTAATTCCATCATACCCCACCAAAGCCAATTAATTCCATCATACCCCACCAAGTGCTAATTATATTTAAGGATTATTTTCAAAATAAATTTTTTTATAAGGATGACTTTAACAAAAAAATATTTTGCAGGGACCAAAAACAAAACACACCTATTTTACAGGGACTAAAAGCACATTTAACCCTATTAAAAATTTCAAGATCAAGTGATAACATAGTACTAATAATTCCAGTGATGTAGAACAATCAACGGATAAAAAATAATGTAGAACTATAATTCCAATGGTGTGAACTTTTAAATTACACATATAAGGGAAAACATGCAACTGGATTACTTTTCAGAATTCTAAAATCTTTTTAAGAGTATTTCTCATCTGTAATTAATGAGCATCATATTAATTTTCATACAGAGCTTCTCTTAGTCAGCATGAATAATCAGAAAATTGCCCTAGCACCAACAGTAAAATTGAACTCAAAGAAAAGAGATATCTCAATAATAAATAAGATCAAGTACCCATAGATCTATGTGCTTAAGGTTTTGCTTTGCGAATGCAACTAAGCTTCTTACATCACTGCTATCTCGAACATCGCACTTAGTGCCCTGCTAAAGTGTCAATAGATAGAGCTCACATCTAATGAGTATGATAATCCTCTTCAGGTTGTGGTTACACGTCAAGGTAACAGGCTGGGTATGAGCATATAAGTGCATAATGTTATACAGTAAATAAATCATAAAAAATGACTGGATAGTGTTAAACAGTACATGCAGCTAGCTGAAAGGTAAAATACTATATTTTCACAATATTTCACATAGTAAAACAACAGAAATACAAAAAATAAGTGTTAGTCTCAATTCATTGAGGTCAGATACATGAACCAGTAGAAAATTTACCTAGATCATCCACTAAAGTTCTCTTTTCCATTCCTTTGTGTCATGTACCATTTGCTTGAGCCGGGAGTCTTTCGGATATAGTCTCTACCTTCTCTAGGTAGGGGTAAGGTCGGTGCAAACCCACCCTAAACGCCATTTGTGGGATTTTACTGAGTTGGATGCTATTGTTGCTTCTCTACTGTCCATATAACACCTTTTATCCAAGACACTTTCAGTCTAGCCCACTTCTCTTGAACTCTCTCACGCTCTAAGAGTTCACTCTCCATGTTAGTCCATGAACTTCTCGATGACTTCCACACTTGAACCCAAAATTGGTTCTCCCTTTATCTTCAATAACAGCTATACCAACCTTCTCGCAAAATTCCTCTTTGAGCACACGCACTATAGTTCATAAGGCATATCAGCCACATTCATCTTCTTTAATGCACAACACTTAAATCAGCTTCATTCCTATGAAATTCTTCTATTCAATCTTATTGCCCATTTCCATTTGACCCAACTTATACTCATCATATATGTCACACTTGTCCATATATCTTTTTACTTTGTATAATAAGAGCTCATAACAAGAACACCCTCATGCTAGCAATTTTTTAGCTCAAATAGTGAGCAAAACGTGTTAGTTAGTGTGTACACACTAAGAGGGAGTTAGCATAACACATTAGTTAGTGAGTATGAAGCACCAACATGCTATCACTATGTCTGGCTAATAATTTTTTAGGCAAAGATGAAGAGTGAAATCTTTTGGGACATCTACTAATAGAAGATTATGTTAGCATGATTTCTAACACGATAGACACCACATCTACATTTCTAACACGATTAGTACAGATTATACAAATGTTATCATTTTTGTAACATAACATTTATATTTTCCAATGATTGGTTACTTTCAACAATTTTCTTCTTCTACATCTTCAATGTATTATTCAATTGAGTATTTTTTTGTGTCATAAAGCAAATGAATCTAGAATAAAAGCAATTGGGTGTATTATATGTTGATGAATTAATTAATATTTATACAAATCATAATGTTAAAAATAATAAAATTACTATAATAATTTAACGTTAATTTGAATAAAATGAGATTAGATCCATCAGATCACAACCCATCAGATCTTATCAAAATCCAATCAGTTCAGATCCAAGGAGATCAAATCAAATCCATTCAGCAGATTAGACAAGACCTTGAAAAAGTCAAATCAGAACCAATCAGATCAAGCAAACGAAATGTAGCCTTTGTTGTGTTTTACACTTATATTTATTATTTCGGTCTCGTAAACTTTGTCTAGTCAAGTAGAACTTGACAGACCTGTCCTTGTTAGTTCTGCCAGCTTAAATTTTCACTATCAATAAAGATTAAATTTGGAATGATTGGTTTGTTTTCAACTCCATCACTCCTCATTTACTCCAAAACTAATAAAGAAAAATCTCCTCCCTTATAATTCACTGCCCTTCTCCCTATTCCCCATAACCCGAACACACTGTTAATAAAATGTCAACTAACAATTAATTAAAATGATAAAAAATAGAGGGTTTATTCTTTTGATACTCTCCACCAATAATCATAATATCAAAGCGATCTATTTAAAATTCATATATTGCTTTGTTCCACGCCAAAGTGATTTTTATACTACTTCAATCCCCACAAACTCTTGTGATGTACCCCGGGATGCTCCTACAAGCATGGAGGCTACGCCACAAACCATAAAACAAATCAAAGGGTTAATATCTAAGTGTTATGATCCTTTTTGGGCTGAACTCATTAACCTTTCGTATCCTAAAACCCAAACCATAACCCTTCTCTTCCAAAGCCTTTCTTGATATTAAACCATTCCATATCCTTCCCAAAATACCCAAAAGTCTTTTATTTTCATTTGATGAACAAAATAAAGTCCTTTCTCTCCTTTTTAGCCCTGAACAAAAATGAGGTCAGAAGAACAAACCTTGTGTATTGTTTCTACTTCTTTTGTTCCTTTTAATTAAAATAAAACCTTCCTTTCACTTCCCTACATCAAACCCACGAATTTCCCAACTCTTTTACCCAAAAATCAGGCCACATTATGTTTTAATCAAGACAAAATTCAACCCACAAAACAAAAACAAAATCAGGAAAAAGTTTTCCTTGATTGAATAGTGCTGATTTTGTCCTGTTGTTCAAAAACCAATCCCCTTCATATCCTTCAGCATATGGCCGAATTTCCCACTCCAAATATCCATAAA
>OOIL02004170.1:13372-44520 GCA_900332095.2 Cuscuta campestris | reverse complement strand
TGATTTTGTCCTGTTGTTCAAAAACCAATCCCCTTCATATCCTTCAGCATATGGCCGAATTTCCCACTCCAAATATCCATAAACACAACCCCATTTACCAAGGATAGAGATAAAAACATCAAGGAATCAAAACCATTGATTAAATAGTGCAAACTTTGTCATATTATCCTTAATTGTCAAAGTTACAACTTTCCTTGATTCCCTTCTCACATGGCAGGAATTAATGATCCATATTAAGCCAAAAATCCCGGCCTTTTAACCTCCTTTTCCGGGTCAATGAGTGCTGCCCACTAAGATTAATAATACATGGATATTAATCACATGATTTGTAGGAAAGTAAAGTGTAATTTCCCTTGTTTTGCATTATATATTTCGGCCATGAAGCCTTGTAAAGATCACCTCATTTTCATTATCAATATTACTCTTGAAGTATTCCCTGAATTGGTGTGAAGCTAATTCAATCCATTTCCTAATGAAATATCTCTAAAGTTGGCCACTTTTGAGTGTGTGTTAGGAGTCTATTTAATACTTTAATAGTGATTATTATTGTATAAAATAGATAATAGCCCCAAATATATATATAAAGAGTGTGTTTATCTCTTACATATTATTTGGTTTATCCTTATACAAAAACCACAAAACATTTCCCTTCTTTTCTTCTAATCCTGGTCCTGAACCTATAAGTAATCGATTATCATTGTTTGATAATCGACTATTGTAGCCCTCTGATTCTTCTTCAAAATCTGCAACATCACATAATCGATTGTCTTGCAGTGTCAATCGACTATCCGGTTCCTCTGAACATTTCTTGTTGAGCTAAACACTAATAATCGATTTACCAAATGTGCTAATCGATTATTCCATAGCTCTGAATCCTGAGTGAATCTGTTCCTGTTTATCTATCCTAAGTTTGGGTACAACATCCTGCCCATGTGCCCCACCTCAACACTCACTTTGAGATTGAATAGAACATCGTAGGAACCTCAAATGGACCCGGTGTAATATTATAACACCAGATTTGGGTCTTAAAATAATCTCACTGTAAAAGCGAACCAACTATATTGACATTGGCAACTAATGTCATAAGATGACATTGGTCTATTTGAAGACAGTACAGTGCTTTGTTCAATCCAACATTATCCAAGGTTGTTCCTACATCTTCTACAACATTAAACCCCCACCTCCTACACCTAATCCCAAGCCCCTAGGCCCCCTCTTTGGGGAAGGGTGGTAGTGCAGGGGGTACGATTAGTGGGGGAGAGGTTAAAGAGAGTAGAAACTAATTCAGGGTCAAACGCAGAACCACATAATCTCCAAATATACCAATTCCATATTATGGCACTTGTAGTCAGTGTTAAAAGAATCACTTTTACCATCGTAACAATGATATCACTTTTTAAAAAATGATAAGTTAATTAAAATATACTTTGTAATTGTTGTTTTAATGAAATATTCCGTAATTCTTAACCAATGCTTTAAATATGAAACACATTATAAATACTGTATTCAAATTGTCATATCATGGAGTTGAAAGATGAGGTCGATTGATAAAAAGTATAATAAGTAAGCGTGTAGGGAAGTTAGGAAAAGATATTTAAAGATATATACGCTATAGTTTAAAGTTCTATGTCAAAAATAAAATACAAGGACATAGTAAATTTTATGGATAGAACATTAAAAAAAACATAAGTAAACTAAGATTTATTATGGAAAAATGAAATTTGATATACATGCATTAGTATTATCGCCGCATAGGCGTCTCCCAACTTCTTGTTGTTAAGATATTTCCCATAGACATAACATTTGTAACAAAAACCTATATCAAATTGCATTTGCTCCGCAACATTAAATAATATATTTTGTGAGCTAAGCTCATTTACATAAACAAACTTAAGTAAAATTGTTTTATCGAAATGTACAAAAAGAAAATTATTAAAACTTTTACAAATGAAGCAGTACATAATGCAAATTTAATTAAAAATACATCTCTGTAATTCCACTCTCGTCCAATAACGTGTAAAAGAGTTTTGAAAAAGAAGGCTCAACCTCGAGCATTCTAACATATTCCTTAATCATTTTTATCTAAAAAGTTATCCATTTAAGCATTGGTTAAGAATTATGGAGTATTTCCCTAAAACATGAATTACAGAGTATATTTTAATTGAAATATCATTTTTTATTTTGTGAATCCTTCACAAGTTCTAACATTTGTTTTAGCATCATGAAGAGCATTTTTGGTTATATTGATATACTTTCCATGTTAGCATGCTAAGAAGTAATAATAAGTTGAAAATGTAAACTAAAAAACAGTCATGATGAAAATACCCACACATGTTGCTTCCCTGTTTCTTCCCTTAATTTTTGAAGTGCAGTGTCCACTCTTTCAACTGTTTACCAAGAACAAAAAAAATACAAATTATTTGAGAGACGTGCAATTACATTGCAAAGCAAAATACAACAACCACACATTATCCCAAACCAATAGGGGTCAATACATGAACTAATAGATAATGTCAATAGGTCATTTATTAATATATTCATTCTCTACTCTTCTTTGTCACGCACCATGTTCTCATCATATCATAAACAAGTCAAGTAAGTCAACAACATTGTATTTTAAGTTGCTAGAAATCCTAGAATGCAACCTTCAATTCTATGTAAATTATACTCCCTTCGTCCCAAATAAAAGAGACGTGTTTGAAATCAGTTTTGTCCCAAAAAAGAGTCTTATTTGAATAAAAGAAAATCATTTGAATCATATTTGATGTTTTTTGTTAAAACAATTGGCCAAAAAAATTGTTTTGAATTTAGTTAAACCAAAATATAAACTATAAACTATAGCTATACTTGATTATTCCTAATAGTTGTACACTAGTACCTTACTATAAAATTGTACCTTTGTAGAGCATGATTCTTTTTACGGGCCAAACAAAGAATATGCTACTTGATAGTAACACAGATTAGATCTTGATAAGTAGAGCACAAATCATATTTATTTGAAAGAAGACAAAGCCATTAACTCCTTATACACCCTTTATTTCATTTCTTTGTTTTTATGACAAAGTACAAAAAATTTCATTGTGCTAAGCTGTTTACCTCACGAAAAATCATTCTGGTACAAGATCAAGTAAATGTAAGTGTAGAACACTCCAGACTTTGAAGCATTAATGCATCATTTCATATAATTCTTGCCTGATCTAGAGCATATAAGAACATTATCACCCGCCTCCAAAAATTCCTTGGCAAGTGCATATCCAATTCCTGATATGAAGAGAAAAGCCTAATAACAAATAATTGCATGGGCACAAGAGAGAGATAGAGAGAGAGAAAGAAAGTACATTTGAGGGGATTGTGAGTGACAAACAAAGTAGTGATTCTGTACAATAGAGATTCATTTACACAATGATGCTAAATTAGCTTCAATGAGTCTTATAAATCTCAAAACTTTGTTTCATACTTGTGTAGCTATGTCATACTTCATGTGTCCCATAATAGTCTTCCCATTTTCTTTTTATACTCTTTGAATGGTTGATGATTATTGATTTTATTCAAAAAAAAAAAGAGTCAACAACAACAACCAAGTATAATTCCAATTCTACTGGGGTCTGGGCCAAGATGTATGCAATCTTACCCTAAAACAGAGAGGTTGCTTTTGCAAGAACCTAGATATATTGCTGCATTCATGGTCCAAAACTTCATTTAAAGAAGCAAGGGAAATTCAATTTTTTACGTTGATTTAGTCCATTATGTGCCTAAACCTAAAATGCTACCAATAATAAATTTTTTTAGCTCCATCGGCATATGGAGAGAAAGAGTCAATACCCAGGAATTCTTTTCTTTTCTTAAAGAGAAATGAGAAAAACCTTTGAAGATGGCCAAAAAAGAGAAGTGAGATGAAGCCGAATAGTGAATAAATAATCTAAAATACAAAAATTCTATCTTACAAGACTATCGTACCTGTACCACGAGTTAGTGAGAAATTCCTTTCGAGTTAGTGGGCATATAAGTTTTTCTTTGGCCTGTTATGGCAATGGGGCAAGGCCCTTTGCGAACAACTTATTTGTAATTCCTTTGCACATGATTTCTATTCAATGAGCAATTTGTTTCTAATTAGTGAGCATTAAAGTCTCTCGGTTGAGATATGTGTACCCACAGTTGTACCATAGCATTAGCTCTTCACAATAAGATTCATCAATTGAGAATGCATATGCTAATAAAGTACAGTCCCCTGATACTTTCCCCGGCAAGATTGGCAACCAAACAAGCTCTTGAAAGAAAAATCTACTTAGCCACTAGCAGTGGGCACATACGAGGCTCAAGGCCATCAAGAACATGGCCAATGGTACAAACCTAAACGGAAAACGAAACAAACCTTTGGAACCGCCGGTGATCAGAACGTTGTAGGGAGGAACCATCTGGCCTGTGTTCCTTTTGTAGTCCCCTCGTGATGAAGAAGAAGAAGAGAGTGCAGACTTGGTCGAAACCCTAAAGTTGCCATGCGAACCCAATTTGAGTTTGATTCTATCAGTAGAAAGCGAATCGATGGAAGTGGAAAAGCGGGGAGGGTTATATTCCAAGATTGGACTGCAAGGGGAAGAAGATTCAGACCAGGGGTGATTCACAAGTGAAGAACTTTGCATCAGGGTCATAGCTGTCATTATTTCGTCCAATTGGTGCACTTACAGTGTAGTCTGATGGGGGAGGAAGGAAAGGTAGGGAGGGGAGCATTAAAAAGAGGATGAGAAGAGCGGATGAAACTGGAGGAAAATTAGCCACCTATCTTTATCCAACATTTTGTGGGCCGTGGGTGAATAAAGTAGTTTGTCAATTTTTATTTTTTAAAGAGTAAATTCCTAAAATGGTCCTTTGAATTATGGGGTTTTTTCAATTCAGTCTTTAATAAGTTTTAATTACCAACATGATCCTCTATAATTGAGATTTATTTCTAAGACAGTCATTCGTAAATAATGTTAGTCAAATGATGATTAACGGGAGATATTTTGGTATTTTGATCATCCAAATTTAAAGTATATTCTCGAAACAGTTATTTTTGTACAACTAAATGTAAAATTGAAAAAATACATTGACTATAAATAATTAATGAGTTATTTAAAACTTATAAAAAATCTTTTAAATCTCAAATCAAATACACATCTTTAATTAGAAAAAACCATTTTGGAAAAGCACTTCTTAATAAATGATCATTTTAAGAATTAATTCTAAATTTAGAGGATTAAAATACCAAAATACCCTCAATTAATCCTCATTGAGTAAAATTATTTACAAAGGACCATCTTGGGAATAAATCTCAATTATAAAGGACCACGTAGATAATTAAAATTTATTGAGGACTGATTTGGGAAAACACCTTATTACAAAGGACTATTTTGAGAATTTACTCTTTTTTAAAATATTTCTAGTTGATAAAGTGAGTTTGTTGCTGTCTTTCTTGGCTATTGCGTGCGGATTTAAATATGCTAAAGTCAAACCTGTGTTTGCCGAACACGATTTAACTAAAATTTCAAATATAAAGAGTGAGTTCAAAGAAGACGACTCTTGTGTCCTCTCCACCTCTTTTCCTCTTTTCGTGTTTCATTTTTAACCAAAGGGTATATTTTTATTTAATACCCTAATATATAGTATTAATTTAAATTTATAATCTCTATATGGAAATACACCAAGGTTCCCATGACATTGCCCGGCAATGTCATGGGATGACTCGGGGCCGCTCCGGTGCCCCGTTCGTAAAATTGACAATTCCTAACCCCTAACCCCCTAGTAAACCCCCCACCCCCTCTAATTGCATCCCACAAGTTGATTTTGACTTTGGAGTCAAAATTTGAATCCAATGTCAAAATCAACTTGTGGGGTTCAATTGGAGGGTGTGGGGGGTGTGTTTGGGTCGGGGCGAGGTGTGGGGGTCTACCGGGGGGTTAGGGGGTAGAAACCGTCAATTTTACCAACGGGGTACCGGAGTGGCCCTGGGTCATCCCATGACATTGTCGGGCAATGTCATTGAAACCTTACTGATGGAAATAATCATTAATTCATTATTGTTCTTTATGTAGATGGACGACATACAACGTCAACTTGCCAGCCCGATGAACGATGTTATGTTCACCCTCCAAAATACTCATCCATCCCGTCGTGTTTGGGCGGAACCAAGCATTGTAGACAAAAAAGTATGAGTATGTCAAAATGATTCTCGTATTTTAGAAAAGATTAAGGATGATCGGGTTGTGTAAATTTTAAGAAGGTGTGGGTTTTATGGGTTACATCGGGTGCACCCCATTAAAATAGACCATAGTTTTATTACGGTCCTCGTTAAAAGGTAGAGGCCTAAAGTGCATGCATTTCACTTCCTGTTTTATAGGAAGTTGAATGTTTAATGGGTTTAAGAAAAGACGGGGAACCTGTAGGTTTTGAGGAAATGGTTAATTTGAATACCAATCGTGAACTCTTTCGTGAAGTTATTTGATTCCATATCATAGAAACACATCTTGGACAAGCCATATTTAACTTGGCCGCACTAGAGAATAAAATTGACAACTTGACAGATTTTGCCTGGTAACACAGACAGGGAGCGGAGAGATATACCGCTAGTTTGGTATTACAACTCCTCGTGGGTACTTTGTTCCCGATTGCTTCTGGTCAGTTTGTCCCTATAGAGTTTCTACCTCTACTACGTACTCTAGAGATGACTGCACAGTTTAGTTGGGGTTCGGCAGTTCTGGGAAACTTATATCGCAGCTTGTGTAAAGTTGCACTTAAAACATCCGAGAGGCCTAGATTTTGCGGATGTTCTTTGTTGTTACAGCTTTGGGCTTGGTCACGCCTCATTCTAATAAGGCCCGAAGTTTGCGTGCTCGACAACAATCGATATGGCCCACTTCGAAAAGACGAACCGCATGGCGCTCAATACGATAAATATTTGTTTTATTTAAATGTTACTAGTATCACACCCGTGCGTTGCATGATTTATATTAACATTATAAATTTATGTCTGCATTATTATAAAAGTAAATAAATACACCATATAATGAAATATAATTTTTTTTGTTTATGTAAAACATTAATATCATATAAATTACAAATTCTGGAAAACTTCTTTATAAACTACATTAGTAGTACATATCTTGTGGAAACATGCTCTACATCGTCAATAAGAATCTTCAAGCTATTACGATTTGTTATTTTTGAAACCGCAACATATGATTGTCCATGACTAAACACCGGTTTCTGTTATAATAATCTGACATGTTACTTACACATTTGGTCAAAGTCATCGTCTGCTTCAATAGTTTCAAAGTCATACTTTGTGATAATTGACTTATCCCAAATAAGGTCATACACTCCATAAGAATTATTCCTAACATAATTAGACTAATTCTCGATACCTACCTTTTCAAATACATTGAATAGAGAACTCTCATGAATTATTCCGATAATCTCCTTTGGAATCTTTCTTGGGTCATCATGTCGTTATATTATCCATGGATTTTCATCATGCTAGCTTGCTTACCGAAAAGGTTCACACATTTTTTTATCCCAAAGTAATAAAGAAGCACTGTCCCAGTTGTCTATAACACATACGCTTACCTTGTACCTAATAAATAGAATATCATTTTTATTAAAATTTTAAAATGTTGTAAATTTATTTAATTAAAAAAATATAAATGATATAACCTATACACTCCATCGAGATAATATCTCTTGCATTTCTTGCATTTAAATCATAAACCATTTGGGATAAATTTACTGTTGCATGTCTTACAACCAAGGTAGCACCATTCAACTATGCTTTCAATCTCAACCACACCATCAATTATCTAATAATGTCCGTTCTACAAATAATAATAAATATATTATTAAGGAAAATTAGAATAACCATTCCTCTTTATTTTCATTCATATATTGTAGCGCTTTGGATAAAATTTTAACGGTGTAGATTACTTAAAAAGGCTAACCTCAAACGCTGCCCGTAGATAGCCTTTTCAAAACGCTAACGATGATCACTAACGCTATTCCCAAACAGGCCCAATATTAATAGCTTCCTTTTCTTTTTTTAAAGAATAATATTAAAAATAGTACTCCGTAATATAATCAGTCTAGATTTTTTTGTCAATTCTTTACTTTTTTAATCTGTTCCAATAAAAATACAATTTCTTTGATATTTCTTTAGTTTTTTAAATTTGTTCCCATAAAAAATATGGTTTCGTCTTTCCTTTTTAGTCTGTTTGCATTGAAAACATACTATATTTTAAAAATAACCTCCTTTGCTTTTCTAAGTAATAATAATAATAATAATGTCATCGGTCCTATATTTCTTTTTTGTTAATTCTTTACTATTTTTAATGATTTCTCATTAAAAAATATATTTTTAAATATATTTTATGTACTAAAGTAATCACAATTTTAAAGAATAATAATAATAATAGCATCGGTCCTATAATTCCTTGCTTGTTAATTTGTTTTTAATTTGTTACCATAAAAATGGTTATTTCTTTCTTTTTTAATTTTTTTTACATTAAAGACACACTCTAGTTTAAAAATAATTTCCTTTTCTTTTTTAAAGAAGAATAATAACACCAATAATATCATCAGATATTTTGTTTTTTGTTAATTCACTCTTGTTTACAAATAATTTCTTTTTCTTTTTTTAAAAAAATATTTTTCATGTGCTAAAATAATCATGATTTTGAAGAATAACAATAACAACAACAATAATAACATTATTGATCCTATATTTTTTGATCTATTCCCATTAAAAAAATACGATTTCGTCTTTCCTTTTTAATTCTGTTTATATTAAAAACATACTATTATTTAAAAATAACTTCCTTTTCTTTTTCTAAATGATAATAATAATACCATCGGTCCTATATTTCTTTTTTGTTAATTAATTCTTTACTATTTTAATCAAATCCCATAAAAAACACAGTTTTAAATATTTGTACTAAAATAATCACGATTTTAAATAATAATAATAATAATAACATCAATCTTATATTTCTTTGTTAATTCTTTACTTTTTTTAATTAGTTCCCATAAAAAACGGTTTCTTCTTTCCTTTTTTATTTTTTTTGAATGCTATTGACTCTATTACAAGGTAGTATCTGTTCATAGTACTATTCTCAAGCTAATGACTAATGACGCACAAAGAGCCAATGCTGCTGCCTTCGCTGGGGCTCGAACCTCGGTGAACTTCCTCATGAATCCTGGGGAGTGGGCTTGCTACCACTCAAGTCAGGGGAGAAGTTCTTCCTTTTTTATTTTGTTTACATTAAAGACACAATCTTGTTTGAAAATAACTTCCTTTGCATTTTTTTAAAGAAGAATAATAATACTAATAATATCATTGGTCCGATATTTTATTTTTTTGTTAATTCCTTACTTTTTAAAATCTTTTCTCATAAAAAAACATGGTTTTAAATCTTTATCATGTCCCTACTTAATCATGATTATTAAATAATAATAATAATAATAATATAAATTATAATAACAATAATAAGAAGAAAAGTAATAATTAAAAAATAATAATAACAATAGCATCGGTCCTATATATATTTCATTGTTTGTTAATTTGTTACTTTTTTAAAACGTTTTCATGAAAAAAGGGTTTCTTCTTTCCTTGTTTGTTAATTCTTTACTTTTTTAAAATGTTGCCATAGAAAATACAATTTCTTCTTTCCTTTTTAATTTTGTATACAACGGTGGATTACATATTTATTTTGGTCCGATATTTCCATGTTTGTTGATTTTTTACCTTTTTCTTTATTAATGGTACCAAGAGAAATAACTTTCATTATTCGATCTTAAAACACTGGATTATATATCATCCGTAGATCTCATTTTTTCTAAGAATCAACGGTTAAGATTGCTTTGCATTAGGGCTGTAACGCCCTAAAACCCGGCTTAGTATTTTAATTAATTTATAAAATATAAATTATTAGTAAGCTGGTCAATACGAAGATTATTTTCTAATTTGCCTTAATGAATGAGGGTTTATCCTACCTTGTAGAGCTCGCTGTTCTGAATCCGACCCCGCAAACAGATTGAGAATTGGATTTACCGGGCCCAAAATACGATTGACGAATTAGGTAATTAGGATTAAATTTATCCTAATTGATTAAGTGGTGTAAAGTTGACCCTAATTATATTTAATTAGATAATAAACGCCCAAGAGGAAGAGGAGGAAAGGAAATCCAATCGCGTAACGCACGACTCGTCCCTCTCTCTCTTCCGTTACCTGGTGTCCGCCGATGTACCATCGACCGGAGATGCCGACCAGGAAGCCGACGCCGCCAGTGTCATCTTCCTTGGTCTTCGCCACTGTTTCCGTCCGCGCATCGCCGAGGGATAGAAGCAAGCGCCCGTTCTTTCGCTCGTCTCCGCCGACTAGGGCAGTGCCGTGACTCGCCGTCGACTCCAGGGGTTCCAGCGACATCCTCCTCTTCTTCCTCCGTCGCGTGCAGCAGGCCGGCGATACCAGGGAGGAGTTGCAGCGGCGAGTCTTTCCCAATCCAAGGTTGAATTCGTCAAATTTCGAGGTGATCCGTGATTCCTATACCTATAGTTGGCGTTAATTCGTAGATTAGGATCTTTTGGTATCAATCTAGTGTTTGATTGTGAAATTTGTGGTTGATTGTGCATTGGATTGGATTGGGTGTGTGTTGGGGGGCTGTTTTCCGGCGATTGGTCGGCGGTGGCTGCGGCCGACGTACGGGCAGTTTCCGGTGGGTCCAATTTGGATCCAATTGGTTTGGTTTGGACCCAATTGGTTTAATTGGGTCAATTCGGGTTCAATTGGGTTAGCTCTTGTGCAATCGGGTTTCAATTGGGATTGATTTTTGTGCAAACGGGTCGGTTTGGATTCAATTGGGGCTGTCCGGGCAGTTGGGGTTGACCGGGTCGTTGGGCTGACTGTCCAGGCTGCTGGGCCGGCGGGTCCGGCTGTTGGGCCGGCTGCGTTGGGCCGTTGGGCCGGCTGCATTGGGCCCGCAGAGTGGGGCTGCCTGAATGGGCAGCGGGTTGGGGCTACCGGGTTGGTCCAGCGGGTTGTCGGCTGATCCGGTGGTAATTGATACTGTTCCGGCGGGGGCAACGGACCTGAGGATGGATTCCTTGGGCTCGATTTCGCGCAGGTAAGTTGAGTTAACTGTTATTCTGGTTGTTTGTTTATGCATGACGGTAATCGTGGGTATTCGGCCCGGATAGGCCGCTACGTGATTTGTTGTGGATTGTGAACTGTAGTTTAAATTAAATTGATCTTATTGGTGAATAATGTGGATTATGAATAATATATGAGAAATAGGCCACCTAGCATAATTAGGCGGACCTGAATTGGATGGACTGATTGAATCACCAATAGGATATGGTTAGGAAATTGGCCATTGCGGGGCGTCGTCGCACCCCCGGTGGTCTTGGGTTAAAAACGTACGTACGAAAGTCCGCGACCTGTCCTGGCATCGCAGGGACAGGGCTTCAACCCGCCCAAAGTGAATCTCCTTTGGGTTTCTGAGCTGGCCCTTTTATAGCATCGCTTGGGGTGCCATGACTCAAAGTTAGTTGATGTGAAATAAAATAATGACATGATGTTCAAATGGAAGGTGCTAGAATAATTATGTTTATTTAAGCTATTTTTCTCCGTAACCACATGCTATTATTTAATTGTATTGTATGTTAATGTGGTGCTATTCTGCGAGTTAATGCTGGCTTAGGTATATTTTCACTCAGCGTTTTNCATCGCTTGGGGTGCCATGACTCAAAGTTAGTTGATGTGAAATAAAATAATGACATGATGTTCAAATGGAAGGTGCTAGAATAATTATGTTTATTTAAGCTATTTTTCTCCGTAACCACATGCTATTATTTAATTGTATTGTATGTTAATGTGGTGCTATTCTGCGAGTTAATGCTGGCTTAGGTATATTTTCACTCAGCGTTTTGCTGAGCGTGTAGTCGTTGTTGTTTGACTGCACGCAGGTAGGAATACAGATTTGGATGGGCATCCCGGAGGGCAGTGAAGTGGTGACGTGGTGTGGATGGCTCCTGTTTGCCTTAATAATCAAACTACATTATTTACATTGATTTTATGGACTGTTGGACATTATTTTGTTTTTATTATGCTTCCGCGACGTTTGGACTTATTTTATTACTTCGATGAACTTTGGTTTAGTTAAACTCTTACGGACAAATTATATAATTGACTTAATTGTTTATTTTTAAAGAAACTTTATGCATGCGAATACCAACTTAGTTACAACCCGGTTCGTTAATCCGTTGGTTCGGGTTACGCGGGTTGGGGTGTTACATTTTGGTATCAGAGAATGTGGTTTTAAAAACAATTCTTTGCCAAAATAAGTAAATTTATATTTAAAAAAACTCATTTTGTTTAAAAAAATTATCAATTTTGAAAAAAAAAACTATTTTGAAAAAAAAACTATTATTTTAACACATTGTATATACATATGTCGAGCATCCACAGCTTCACTGCGTCACTGCTCCGGGAGGTAATTTTGAATCCTTATTGTTGCTTATGTGATAATTATTTGTTGTCTTTAATATTTAGTTATTGGTTGGTTTATTAAGTTATACTCCGTATAAAGAAATACTTATGTGTAGTGAATTTGGAGGGTGAATCTTAAATTAGGGTTGTATTTGGTGACAAGAAGAAAATAGGGATTTTGATATCTCTAATATCAAAGTCCTAATTTTGGTGTTGGTGATTTAGAAAGGAATTAAATTCTGAAAGCTAGAGATATGGGAAATTTCCAACCTTAATTCACCGCTATTGAAAACGAGAAAGACGTTATCAAAATCGAAGGAGATGAAGATGGGAAAACCCTGTCTCAACACATCAAAATCCTCTTATCTTCGCATCCAACTATTTTGAAAAAAAAACTACTCCCTCCGTCCCAAAAAGATTTACACGTTTCAAAAAAATTGTGTCTCACAATCTCTTACCCATTTCTATTAAAAAACCACTTTTACCCCTTACTTTTTCAAACCCTACCTATCACATCATACCTTTTCCTTAACAATCTACACATCACATCCTACTTTTACCCATCACATCAAGGGTATTTTTGGAAAGTCAACACAAAATTATCCCTCCCTTAATTTCAACTTTAGTCAAAATGGGTAACACTTTATGGGACAGAGGGAGTATTATTTTAACACATTGTATATACATATGTCGAGCATCCACAGCTCCACAGCTTTTAAGAATAGAATGATTTTGATTATCTAAAACACTAAAATATGTTTTGCCTTTCCTATACAGGTGGCGCATACGATGGTTTTTCAATGTCACTTCACGATTTTCACTTCATAACTACCGAGATCAGTTTGACGGTTCAATTCTTCGACATGTATGTATTTTAAATAATTCACATTTATATTTTAAATTAAAAAAACTAATACTCTATGTCTTTGCTATGGGTTCTTTGGACTGCCTATAATTTAAAGACATTACCAGATTATTGTCAGAGTTGTGATTTTACGAAGGCCTCATCATATTTGAATTGATAATAGAGCCACACATGCCAAAGAGATTTGCCCGGCAATTCGGCATGATGATACATATTCCAAATCTTTCATTCCCTTATGTTGAAGCGCTACATCGGGCAGATGAGCGTAATACTTTGCGAGATGCTTTTATTCCGATGTACAATGAGTGGCATAATAATCAGTTTAACCATTTAGTGGAAGATAAAATGGAGCCACTTCCTCAAGACTATGTAGGAGAGGGCTGTGTAGAGAACTACACGGATTGGTTTTATTATTATGGTCGTAGCGACAGGATTGCAGAGTACGTCCCACCAATTATACCAACTCCCCCTCATCATACAAGAACATGGAGGCAAGCAGCCTCGAAGCAGTTCCACACACGTACATGCAGAGCACTTGTGCCATGCAGAGGAGATGAATACTTTCGTCGGTGTCGGTATGCAACATAACCTTTTTGGGTCGCAATTTGGCGACCCAAGTGAAATGCTGGATTGTAGCACCCTAATTCGTCCAGGTCTGCAACCCTTTCGGACTTAAGTATAAACTTGGTAATCGTAAAATTTAAAATATTTCAAACAATTTTATTTATCACAATAATATTTTTTATAACATAAATAGTACGGAGTTTTCAATATTCATTATTTCAATAGTACTCTTAAATTATTCTTAATCTAAGGTCAAATGGTGACAACGCTCTTAAACTATTCTTAGTATAAGGCCAAATCATAAAAAACGCTTTTAGCTATTCTTAGTCTAAGGTCAAATCATAACAATGCTTTTAGTTATTCTTAGTCTAAGGCCAAATCCTTATCTTCATAACCAGACACTTAAATTATGGCTAGGTTAAGGCTATTTCTTATTGTTAACCAGACTCTTAAACTATGGTTAGTTTAAGACTATTTTATTTGAAAAACCAGACTCTTAAAATGTGATTAATTTAAGGCAATTGATAATCAGACTCTTAAACTGAAATTAGTATAAGACAATTATTCCTAGACTGTTAAATTGTAGTCAGCTTAAGGCAACAACAGAACAGCAACTAGTCATCGTCGGGTCGGGTGGTATTTCCAAACGAGTGATCCTCTAGTTCGGCCTATGAATCCCGTTCGTACATTTATACTTAGCTGTTTGTAAATAAAATTACATAAAAGGACATCCCTCTATTTATGGTATATTTTATTTTACAATTTTTTTAAATATCATATCATAAATATATTTTTTTTTTAAATTAAAAAAATTAAATAAAAAATTATATATATATATATATATATATATATATATATAGACATGATATTTATTTTTCATTTTTTTACATGTAAAAATTAAATCCTTACTATATGGAGTATTAAATTTTAATTTCATTTAATTCATAATAAATTATAAATATAAATTTTTTAATGAATTATAAATATAAAATTTTTTAATTTCATTTTATTTTTTCGTATTTAATTTTTTTAACTTTTATTTTTATTTTTCACATATATTATAAAATATCTTTCAACAAAAATGATTTAAAAAAAAATTTTTTCCTAACCGCCAAGTCCAAATGCTACTCACCTTGGCATTTCAGATTTTGGTTTTTCGGATCAAAATGTCAAGTGAAAAAGTCATTAGCCAAACAATGGTTTTGGCGGTTCACTTGGTCAAAAAAGCCAAAGTCAGTCAAAGATGCCAAAAGATATCTCAAATGCTATTTTCCAAACACGGCCTTTATGTGATGGAGGAAATATTATACTTAAAATTTGTTAATATATAGGGCGTATATGTCATACTTTTAGTTCTCTCCCGAATTCGTTTTCATACTCCACTATTTGCTACCTAAATGTTTTCTTCTCTCTTTACTTCTACTAGTATCGCACCCGTGCATTGCACGGCTCGTATTTAAATTATAAATTTATATTGATGTCATTGCATAAGAAAGGAAATACACCATATAATGAGATATAATGTTTTTTTATTACTGTAAAACATGAATATCATATAAATTACAAATTTTAAAAATCTTCTTTATTAACTATATTAGTGGTACATCATTTGAAGATATTGTCTCAGTCATAAATAAGAATCTTCTGGCCATTCTTCTTATAACGTAACAATACACCTTCTAACGTCTCACTTAATTTATTCCTCGTGATTTCCTTTTTAAGTCTTACCATTTTTTGCAATTATTTCCTCCTTTCATTACTCTATTATTTTATTAGCAAATATGTAAATAAAAAAATAAAACTCTTTAAAACTCTTTATATATAATACTAATCAGTATAATTTTATTATATACAATAATGCAGTCTTATTTTATATCCGGTTTTTTGTTTCCTTATTTATAACAATATTATTTTTCTTATATTTATAGTAATGTAGTACTTCATATCCGTATTATATAACAAACTTTTAGATGTAATATATAAGATTTTTATCGGATGAAGTTATATAAGAAAGAATTTATTTTCTTCTTATTTTCTTCTTATAACATAACAGTACGTCTTCTAAGTTCTAACGGCTCACAGAATCAATTTACTCGCAATTTCCTTTTTTAATTCTTACCATTTTATATAATTATTTCATCCTTTCATTACTCTATTATTTTATTCACAAATATGTAAATAAAAAACAAAACTCTTTAAAACTCTTTATATATAATACTAATCAATATTTTTTTATTTTATACAATAATGTAGTGTTTTGTATCCCGTTTTTTGTTTCCTTATTTATAACAATTTTTATATTTAATAGCAATCAATATTAATTTTTTATATAGTGATCTAGTATTATATATGCAAACTTTTAAATGTGATGTATTAGATTTGTATATGACCGTGCTATAAAACTTTTGACACATTATCATTAATATAATTACTTTTTATTACTTTGGTATTAAAATTAAATTCAATTAAAATAAATTTATAAAAAAAATGAGCACATATTTCCATAAATATTAAATTATTTCCGTATTTAGATATAAAAAAAAATATAATTCAAATATGGAAATAAAAAAATAAACAATATAACGCAACATTTGCCTTTGATTTCCTTTTTTAATTCTTACCATATTTTATTTATTTTCTACTTTCATTGCTTTATTAGTTTTATTCAAAAGTTTTGTGTCTAGTCTTTTATTTCCTTATTTTTAACAATTTTTATATTCAATAATGATCAATATTATTTTTTATATATAGTAATGTAATATAATATACACGTATTTTTGAAAGTAATATATTACAGAGTAGATTTTTATAGGATATGTAACAAAACTTTTAACACATTACCATTAATATTTTTTATTATTCCAGTATTCCATATTTAAGTATTTCCATATTTGGGAATTAAAAAAACAAAACAGTTTAACGCAAATGTGGGATTAAAAAAGGAAAATGATATAACGGAACCTTTACTTTTATTTTCCTTTTTTAATTCTTACCATTTTTTTATATATTTCCTACTTTGATTACTTTATTACTTTTATTCACAAATTTTATATCTGATTTTTATTTCATTTGTTACAATAGTTTTTATATTTAATAATAATTAGTATTATATTTTATAAATATAATGTAATATTATATATATAGACTTTTAAATGTAATATATTTGATTTTTATCTGATCATGTTACAAACCTTTTAACGCATTACCATTAACCTTTTTTATTATTTCAATATTAAAATTAAATTAAATTATTTTCATAGTTAGAAATTTAAAAATAAAACAAAAAAATAAGGCAAATATGGAATTAGAATAAAACAATATAACACAACTCTTGCTTCTGATTTCCTTTTTAGTTCTTGCCATTTTCTATTTATTTCGTTCTTTAATAATACCTATGTAATAATATAGCATGAAATTCTTACCTTTTTTAGATTGTCGTATACCAACCGTAGATGATGAAATCTTCATAGATCGACTACTTATAGATGTGTGCATTTGGACGGGAAATTGATTGGTTGGTTGAGAGTAACATTATCATGCAACTTTTTATATTATATAGCATTTAATAAATAAATTTAGGCTATGTTTGGCATATAGGTTGCAGAATTAATTGGAGATTTCAATTCTGATTTTGATGTTTGGTGGCGCAAAAATATGTAGATTTGGAATTAAATTACACTTCCTCTGGTCCAAATAATCTTTCTTGTTTTGATTTCTTTAGTCAAACAGTAACACTCTTTGACCATAAATTAAACATAATCTAAATAAATATTATAAAAATTTGATATATATATAGCAAAACTATATTGTAAGATGAACCCAATTACATTAAATTTATATTATAATTTAATATAGTTTGCTCACAAATTATGGTCAAAGGGCATCACTATTTTTGACTAAAAAAGTCAAAATGTTTTTTTTGGAATGAAGAGCGTATTCTAAATTTTCCAATTCCATTTTTCAATTCCATAACACAAGAAAAGAACTAAAATCCAGAATTTGAATTCTACGAGTTTAAAGGAAACCACATGATTTTTTCCGTGTTGTAACAAAGAAACACGTCTTATAGCCTTTCAGTGTATTGGAAAAATAAATTTTCGCTGAGTTTTGACTTTTATGACAGACTATGATTTCTCTGACTAATCAAAAAAACCAAATTAAAAATTAAAAATTTAAAACTAAATATTTGAAATTAAAAAATTAAAAATCAAAAATAAAAAAATATAAAATTTAAATTTTGAGATTTAAAATTTTTAAATTAAATTTAGGGAATTAAACATCAAAAAATGAAAATAAAAAATTAAAAGTTGAAAACTACAAAATAAATATAAAAAAAATTAAATTTGAAGTTTTGAATTGAAAATTAAAAACTTAAAATTTGAAAATTAAAATTAAATGATAAAAATTTAATTATAAGCTAAATATAAAAAATAAAAAACTAACCATAAAAAATTGAAACCACTCAATGTAGAAATAAATCAAATCTGTTGATCATATCCTTGAGACCTTGACCCACCCAGATTCTCATTTCTTCATCTTCATCAAAGGTGCCCAACTTTTCTGTTTGATTCCATGCCTTCTCTAAAGAATTGAAACAATGTGGTATTTTCAATGCTTGATCTACGATCTAAGGAGCCCGTAAGTAGAAAGTTTTTCCATTGTTTCGAACAATTCATGTTTAGAGCTAGGGCTACTAGATTTACGAGATCAATGTAGATTCGTAAAGGACCGCAAAATTGATCTTTTTTGAGGTGATGCAATGATATTTTGGAGATTTTAATTGCTTTCTTTGAAGTAGTTTTGTTGGAATTAAATTAAATTGTAAAGATGATGGGTTTCATCATTTTATTCATTTCTTCTCTCGAATGTCCCCACTCCCGCCACCCACAAAATGAGAGGACTTTATGTTCTATAGAACCGGTTGGGGATTCATAGTTTTAATTGGGGAGGGGGCATTCGGGTTTAAAATATAAACAAATCTAATATATACTTTTTCCGTCGAGACGTAGTTGTCAGATTTAATAATTTTATAGAGAAATTATGATGCCACAACAACAAGAACAATAACGAGTAGAATCTCACGTGAGTAGAGTTAGGGGCGGGGGGGGGGGGTCTGCGCAAACCTTATCTCTACTCAAAAGTAGGGAGACTATAGAGACTCCCGACTCGAGTAACACAGAAAGCTCAAAGAACAAAAATAAAAGCATAGAGCAAGCTAAACATAGAGAAAGAAAACCCCAATGAAACAAGAAGCCTTCCAACTCTCCTTAGGTCTACCCATTCCCACATTCCCCTCCACTGCCTTAAGCCTCTCACCTCTCGGTACTGGAGCCTCGGAGATGAGGTATGGACATTGTTGGCTGGCATGATTGAGTGGCAAACTCGTTTCGAGGACTTAACCGACTTATTTGACATTTTAAAATATAGTAATTCTTAAAAATGATACTCCGTAGTTCATAGAAAGTGGACAACTAATTCCGGACCAAAAAGTGTCATTAGGTTCTGCATTAGTCGTGCGGCTTGAAGAACTCTGAATGTTATTCATCATGTTTTGTAATTTTTACATGCATGTGTTGTGCTCTATAATGAGTATAGGTTTTGATTCCTATTTAGGGCCTAGATAGAAAAGAAAAACATGATGGCTTTTGAGAGCGAAGATTTCAACACTTCAGGGCCCTTACATCTAAATGGTTGTAACTGGTAAGCAAGATTATTTTAATGTGTTAATGCTTTTATTTTTTTTTACTGTTGCGGACTTGTGGTTACTATTAGTTTCTGGCCTCCATTCTCAAACTAAATGTCCATTTACTGAATTGTCTGAATGCAGTTTGTTCATAAATTGCATTTAGCAATCCAATAAATAATATCCATAATAATTATCAGTAAGGATACTATTCATGTCTAGTAACAAAACTAGTTATCACCATTAAAACACATCTTAACCTTAATAGTGAAGCTCAAAGCCTTATATGGGTTTGTTTTTTATTTGACCGGGCGCTAGGTCCAACAAATAGTGCCTAGTACATTTAAGAACATTGCTTATAGTTTAAAAATAGATAAAAAGTAAGTGAGACCGTCTAAGTGCTGAAATTTCTTAACTTTGTAGAGCATGATTCTTTTTATGGGACAAAAGAACAGTAGAGCACAAATTAGATCTTGTTAAGCAGGGCACACATCACATTTAATTGAAACAAAACAAAGTCATTAACTCCTTATGCATCATCCATTATATCATTCCTCTGTTTTTATGACAAAGTACACAAATTTCATTGAACGCTAAGCTGTTTACCTCATGAAAAATCATTCTCGTACAAGATCAAGTAAATGTAAGTGTAGAAAACTCCAGACTTTGAAAAATTATTGCATCATTTCATAAAATTCTTGCTTGATCTAGAGCATATAAGAACATTATCACCCGGCTTCAGAAATTCCTTAGCAAGTGCATATCCAATTCCTGATATGATAACAAATAATTGCAAGGGCACAAGAGAGAGATAATGGGAGAGAGAGAGAGAGAGAGAGAGAGAGTACATGCAAGGGGATTGTGAGTGACAAAAAAAGTAGTGATTCTATACAACAGAGATTCATTTACAAAATGACGCTAAATTAGCTTCAATGAGTCTTATAAATGTCAAAACTTTGTTGCATATTTGTGTTGCTATGTCATACTTCAAGTGTCCCATAATATTCTCCCCATTTTCTTCTTACACTCTTTGCTGGACAATTACATTGAATAGTTGATGTTATTGATTTTGTTCAAAAAACAAAGAGTCAACAACAACAACCCAGTATAATTCAAGCTCTATTGGGGTCTAGATGTATGCAACCTTTCTCTAAAACAGAGAGGTTGTCTTCGATAGAAGCTAGATATACCGTTGCATTTACAGTCCAAAAGTACATTTAAAGAAGCAAGGGAAACCCAGACACTTTCCATGGCAACCAAACAAGCACTTGAAAGAAAAAATCTACTAAGCCATGGGTAACAAACGAGGGTGCTCATTGCTCAAGGCCATCAATTAAGAACATGGACAATGGTATAAACCTAAATGGAAAATGAAACACACCTTTGGAACCGCCGGTGATCATAACGTTGTAGGGAGGAATCACCTGGTCTGTGTTCCTTTTGTAGTCCCCTCGTGAAGAAGAAGAAGAAGAAGAAGAGAGTGCAGACTTGGTCGAAACCCTAAAGTTGACATGTGAACCGAATTTGAGTTTGATACTATCAGTAGAAGGTGAATGGATGGAATTGAAAAAGCGGGGAGGGTTAAATTTCAAGATTGGACTGCAGAGGGAAGATATTCCGAGCAGAGGGGATTCACAACTTTGCATCAGTGCCACTGCTCTCCTTGTTTCATCCAATTGGTTGTGCACTTACAATATGGTTGGATAGGGGAGAGAGGAAAGATAGGGAGGAGAGTATTAAAAAGAGGACGAAAAGATAATTTCTATGGATCAACCCTGCCGGCCTGCCGTAGGAAAATTTTCCGAAGAGCGGATGAAGCCGGAGGAAAATTTGCCACCTACCTTTATGGCTTTATCCAAACAAAATTTGAGACTCTTGCGAGTTGCGACCCTGCAGCAGAGGGCTATGATATGTCCGACATTAATTTTGTCAATTTTGGAGGACGGTGCTCCGTGAACGGGCTTGGGAAGAATAATTTTGACTAGCATTAGTGATTTGGATAAAATTTTAATGATATAGATTAATTATGAAAATGGTAACGCTAAAGGCTTTGTCAGATACTTTTTCAAAACACTAATACTAATTTCTAACGTTGATGTCAAACGAGCCCTAGTCTTTTACATAGGCATTAATTTCCAATTTTTCTTTTCAATAAATTTTCAAAATAATCCTTTTTAATGAGGTGTTTTCTCATATTAGTGATCAAGAAGTCTTAAAGATCTACATGGCAATTTATAATTAAAATTTATTCTCTATGTAGTCTTTTGTAAAAAATATCACTTAAATGGTAATATTATATACGAGTAATGTATTCCCGAACTTCACACTGGTGATATATTAGCGTCAATCATAATTTCATAAAAATAGATTTACTCTAATAAAGGTATTTAGTGTAATGGTTAAATCACTCTAAATAGAGTATTGTTAGGGTAAAATTTAAACAGAATACTTTGTATTGGCATTTTACTTTGTTTTTAAGCACTATTTGCTGACAATTCCAGGTTGGCATTTAACATTATGTTTTACAGAGTAGCATTATTTGTTGTTATTATTTGTCATCATAACTCTTATTCTCATATAAAATATGGAAGGTCTTATCTTCATATATGCAACATGTTTTGGTCTTAGTTATGTGTATCTTCTTTTTTGAATCCAATAAATGCAGTAAACAGAATGGAAATAAAGTTCAAGAGTGTGCCCAACTTCGTCTCTATACTCGTGTACCAACATGAAATATGACTTAATTGTATGAATTGAGAGGGCTACTCATATGTTATTATTTGTTATTATTTAATACCATAACTCTTATTCTCATACAAAATATGGAAGGTCTTATCTTCATATATGCAACATGTTTTGGTCTTAGTTATGTATTTCTTCTTCTTTTGAATTCAATATATGCAGTAAACAAAATGGAAATAAAGTGTGCCCAATTTTGTCTATAGACTCATGTACGTCATTGAAATATGACTTAACTGTATGAAATGAGAAGACTACTCACGTGTTTTTATATGGGAAAACTGAAAAAACACATGAATTAATGACAAAGTTACGAAAAGACCAATCTTACAATATTAACATAACTAGAAAAACAATTTGTAAATTTTTTGGATTTGAAAGCTTGCATCAGGACGATGATTTTAGCCTAATGAAAAACGCATGCGCTTATCCTGTGAGTTTAGTTCCAACTTTCCAGTCTCTTACAAGCATGAGATGGATCTCAATTTCGAGTCTTCATCTATGGTGATACTCTTGTGCCGTAGAGCAACTCTGCATTCAATTTATATGCCTAGCTGTTTCTGAATTCTAATTCTATCTTAAATCAAAACATAAATTTAGATCGAGAATATAAATTGTTATCATTTCATTCAAATAAAGTGAGGCTTTATTGAATTTCGGCATAAGATGGAACCTGATTTATACTCTGTGATTATAAGCAGCCTAGAAAATCACCTTTCACTCCAGGCGGCCCATCCTGTACTTGAGCAAGTTCCTCCCAAGGTTCCATTCATCATTGGTAAAATTCTTTTTTCCCTCTTTTCTTCTTCAATTCATTATATCTTTCTAATTATTTCATTTCAAATAACATTAGTTTGATCATCTAAAGGTGTTGCTGGCGGAACAGCATCTGGAAAAACGGAGGTTTGCAGCACCATAATCTCAGAGTTTCACAAACAGCGCGTTGTTCTGATCAATCAGGTGAGATGTAATTGATTGGATTCAATTTTTTAATGTGATCAATACCCATTTGCTAATACAATCCAACTTGTTTTTTTCTTTTAGGAATCATTTTATCGTCCATTGAACGATGAGCAATTGCAGAGAGTACATGATTACAACTTCGACCATCCGGGTAAACACAAATTCTAGACAAAATATTTTTCTACTTTAGCACAGATAAAATGTTTGTGTGTGTGTGGATGAAGTTACTTTAATAAATTTCAGATGCCTTTGATATGGAGCTTCTTCTTTCAAGCTTAGAGACGTTAAGATGTGGACAAGCAATTAGCATTGCTAATTACGATTTGAAGAGTCACAATTGCATCCAGCCATCGCGCATGGTACTAATCTTTCTACTAATAGTCTTTTAAACCATATTAATGCAGTAATTGTGCTGTTATTTAAAAAACAGGTGCAACCATCTGATGTGATCATACTAGAAGGAATTCTACTTTTTCATGACCCTCGTATACGCAATCTACTAAACATGAAGTTATTTGTTGATACAGGTTTATTCTTTTGAACTCGCATTTAACAAGTATAAACATAAACATGTAAATTAACATATAAAATCATTCATTACCCCTCCTAATAACACGTTGATCTCTTATAATGGCCTGGAACGGATGTGTTAATAAATGAATAAATTTTTCCCGATAATGTGTGCAGATTCCGATGTGCGTCTTATAAGAAGGATTCAACGTGATACTATAGAATGGGGAAGAAATGTTCGGAGCGTGCTTGACCAAGTTAGTATAGATTGCGTTTGTTTTAAGTCAATCAATCGAGAAAATGGCCATCCTTTTGTTCATGTCTATATGCACCATGTGAGAACAGTACTATGTTTGAGCCCACTCACAACCCTTAACGCAATAAAATGCATCTTTGCATATAGGTTGGTTTTGCAATGATGTTTTGAGAAAGCAAAATCACCTCTTTTGGATTTGTTTCATTTTTGAAACTTACATGCCACATCTTCACTATTTTGCAGTATGACAAATTTGTGAAACCTGGTTTTGAGGAGTTTATTCTTCCAACCAAGAAATATGCCGATATTATAATCCCCCGGGGAGCAGAGAACAATGTTGCAATAGACTTGATATTACAGCACATCCGCACAAAGCTCGGTCAAAATGAACTTTGCAAGATCTATCCAAACGTGTTCATTATAAACTCAACATATCAGGTGTTAATAGCCTTTATAACCTACATTACCTACTTCTGGATCAAGAATTTAAGTGAGGTTAAAGGTTTCTCATCTGTTTATATTTTTTTCTGTTTCTAGATTCGAGGGATGCACACGCTAATACGTGATGCCAATACAGCAAAACATAATTTTGTATTTTATGCAGACCGCCTTATTCGGATGGTATATAAACAACTTTTCTCTGTGCAAAGTTCTATGCTTCATGTGTACAATAACAATGTGCATTTTTGTATTATTTTAAGGTTGTGGAACATGGTCTAGGACACCTTCCATTTACAGAAAAACAGGTCACTACTCCTACAGGTAATATCAGTGCTATGATTGGTATCATGTTGATATTATTTGATCATCACAAGTAAGAATATAAAAGCTACTATTATATATAATAATTCAATTCTAAATGAAGGAAAATATAAAGGTAGAAAACCAACAAGCTAGCCAAAATTGCTCCATAATGCATGGATATTTTTTCAAGAATGTACACTTAGATTATTTTTTTCTTAAGAAACAATAGTATGTATATTAAATGAAGTACTTACACTATGTACTTTATTTCTTAAAAAAATCATTTACATTGTTTTTATCATTACGCTCAGAGCCATATGCTTAATTAAAGATAATGCCACCTTAGTTCATTTACATTTAATAATTTAAGATTTCAATTATTAAAAAACTAACAATAATTTCATGATTGGATTATGGGTTCTAATTGGATATACAGATTACATAATATGAAAAACCTCTTTCCCAAAATTGAACCCATGATTTTGGGGACCCTATGCAACTAAACAAGTTGGGAGAGTCGAGGTCCACCTTTAATTAGGCCTATGAGGAAAGGTCCAATGAATGGTAAGTGATGATATTGGTATGATGCATAACACTTTGCAGGGTCTGTTTACACTGGGGTGGTTTTTTGCAGAAGTCTTTGTGGGGTATCAGTCATCAGAAGGTTCTTTTTTTATTTCTTTAGTATAATTCCATACAAAATAACAGAAGACATTAATCATATCATTTTAAGGGACATTGCTCTGTGTCACTCAGTGATAAAACTTATTTTTCATTGCACGTGTAGTGGGGAGAGCATGGAGAATGCCCTTCGGGTGTGTTGCAAAGGGATAAAAATTGGGAAAATTTTGATACTTGGAGAGGGTAAATGTGGCCGGCAGGTCTGTACCATTGAAAAATATTCAAAACTCTAACATTATTAATTACAAACAAGACTTTCAAACAAATCTTGAGTGTATTCCCATTGGCATGTATGTATCGATGTTTGGTGGACATAGTTGATTTATGAGAAGCTACCATTAGATATTGCGAGCCGTCATGTCTTCTTGCTTGATCCTGTTCTCGCTTCAGGTGATTCCATATTTAAAATTCATTTTTTCATCCTAAAAGTTCAACCTGTCACAAAATTGAAATACAGAGTACTTTGAATCAAAAGTAAGTTACACATATTTTGCTAGCACATTCATCTTTTTTGTTGACTTAAAAATCTTAACATTACTTTATTGCTTTACCCTCAGAAAGGAGAGAGATATTAATGCGATATTGTCATTCTATCTTTAAATAAGATTAGTGCATTTTTTATTCATCACAATGCACTTTTAAGTTTGACATATTGCTCTTTTCGTGGTTGCGATTTGATTTTTTCAAGTTTTGTTTTAATTTTCATCTATAGATTTATAATCTTTGTAAATCTTGAATCAGACGTAACATGTACATTCTCATTTCTCTCATTAAATATAATTCACATATAATGACATATTCTTATACAATGACATTCTATGTATCAGGAAATTCTGCAGTAAAAGCTATATCTGTGCTTATTAGCAAAGGAGTTGAAGAGTCCAACATCATTTTCTTAAATCTAATATCTGTGAGTAAATCCTTTTATTAACAAAAGTATAAATCAAGAGTTGGAAAGAACATTTTTCGAATGGAGGGAGTAATTTGATTGTTTGAACAATAACTCTGAGAACATATATAGAGGGACTAAATTTTGTTAATTGTGGCAAGCGGGGTTAATACTTGTTACGTACATTGCAGGCACCTCAAGGGTTGCGAGAAGTATGTGAAAGATTTCCGAGGGTGAAAATAGTGACATCAGAGATCGACAGGTCACTGAACAAGGATTTACATGTGATTCCAGGCATGGGTGATTTTGGGGATCGTTACTTTGGCACCGTTAGCGCCACTGTCACTAATGACAATCCTAAAAGTTAGACTCTCTGGCAAGTCTCCGACCTCTCTGGAGATCCCTTTTTTGTACTTCGGCCCTTAAAGAAATAAATGTCTTAGTTTGTTTTTCATGAAAATTAAAGATCAATTATAATCAAATTGTATTACATAGTGAAAACTTAATTATTCACCATCATAGAGTGATTAATTAATACAGTAATATTATACATGATACCCTGATGTTTAATGATGCTCAACACGTTGCACGCACGTTGATAATGATGGTACATATAATTTGTTCATAACACTTGAGCAAAAGACTAACACCTCGAATTTAATACACATTGACCAGATAAAACACTACCATCCATTCATAGGCACATCAAGCAATAAGCAAAACTCTTGCATTGCTTTCTCATGTCTTACTTTTTCTTGCTTAACATCACATGCAAAATCAGCATTTTTTAGGGTGGGGGGCAGGGGGTGGGTAGGGGGTTGGGTTGGGGACCTGGGTTTAGGGAGGAGATTAGTGGGGTAGAAACAATCAATTTTTCAAATGGGGAACCGTATGTACCCAAAACAGAGTGTGGTAGAATTATTGTAATATTTTTTTGTATCAAAATGCTCCTCTCTCTCTCTCCATATATCCCTCTATATATATAAAGTTTAAACCCGGTTAGGTACCCATTAAATTTATGGATTTTTTCCATCCAAAATACTTGTACTCCTAGGCTTTAGTGTTGTACCATATCATTTACCTCCCCAATATACCCCAGCCGTTAGAAACACCGTGTATCCAGTACCTTCAAGTTTTCTTTTGCCGTATGCGGATCCATCCAAACACAACCTGGCCGCACTCGCGAAATCCTCGGCTTCACCTGCTGGAGTAAATGCTAGAATTGGCGTTGCAATTTAATTGTGGAATTTGAGGGATTCACTCGATGCATTGCTACAGGTTTTATTTGATTTGCGGCTTCCCCAAAAAAAATCAGGTAATTGATTTGCATTACTTTAATATATTTTTGGCCGTTTGGATGATTTCTGGGTTGTAAATTCCATAATATACTCCTAATTAATAATAATAATAATCTCGGAGATGGAATGAATCACAGACGTGTTCTTTGGTTCCAGGTTAGAGAATTGTTTCATGCTTTTTTCGAATTTACAGACTTTGTTTTTGGATGAGTTTTCTCGTCCAATTGTTATGCTTATTTGCAAGTATCCAGATTGTTTTCAATTCACAAGTGAATAATCCCCATGTTTAAATTTCCAAGTTCAATTTCATTTGCTCTAATTTCCTACATCATTATTAAGGTTAGTATTATTTCTTGAGGTATGTCAAAAATCCTAATTCATTCTCTTTATTCTATTTATCGAATTGTAATATTTAAGTTGTTTCTGCATTTTTAATATTGTTTGTATTTGGATTACTTGGATTGTTTTGTTTGCTTTGTTGGATTTTTGATTAATGACAAATGCTATTTTTATTTTATGGAATGATAAAATCAATTCTCATGGTTAGGACGTATGTTTTGCGTATCAGTTCTCATTTTGGTTTTTTGATTAGATATAGCACACTGTTCGATGAATAAATATTCACATACAAAAGGTCATGGATTCGTTGAGTTTTACAATCACATATTCATTCAATATAGAACGCTTAGCTACATAAAACTTTTAGCTGTTGAGAGAAATAATAATACATATTGAAGTAGGCAAAAAAAGAGTAACAAATTCTGCTGTTTAAAGGTTTAATCTTTGTCATGATTTTAAATCTGGTTTAGAGGTCTGGTCAATTGTGGTTGCCGCGTTGAACTTTAATCCTTGACACTGTTTTTGGCGTAGGATTTGCTGTTACACTTGGGATTTCATTTTGACTTTTGCTTATAGTGTTTAGTTTCGTAATACTATGAGACTTCTCTAACGAAACTTAGGCAAACCGTCCCCCAACAAACTAAGGTTAAGGTCATAGGTCCAACTCAGTCACCACACATCCCGTACCAAATGGCCGAGTTTAACACATGAATCTGCCTATGGGTCTGTATTTCAGTTTCAGCCTCAATGCGTGTATAAATAATTGGATAACTATATTTGCATAATTACATTACAGAATATCCCAAATACCCAGAATTTTTTGACGTCTTAAACTCGGTTCAGTGTCTTATTCTCTGTGCAGTGTCTTATTTAAACAAAACTATCTTTTCCAAAGCAAAGCAACACTTCCTTGACAAGGCAAACCACGTCTCATTGGAAGTGGTGTTTTACTCTTGTTTTTTAGACTGGATTTTGGGCCTGGATCTGCATGTTGGCATTTGGCAGATCATGGATTCATGGGTATGCTTTTAAATATGGTTTGGGGGTTTTAGGTGTTGAGTTTGGGTCAAGGTCTTGTTATTTGAGGTTAGGGTCTAGGTTCAGGTTTGATATTGGGAATTTGGATTAGGTAATGGGTTAGGATTCTTTTCTTGTTTTGGGTTTTGGGTGTGATTTAGGTTCTGGGTTTGGTGTTTGGGGATTGTTTTTGGTCTGGGTTTTGTGTTTGGATGTATATTTTAGCATTTGACAAATTTTGGATGGGTTTTGGAGGATAATTTTTGTTTTCCATTATTTATAGCAAGTTGGTGGATGAAACGATATTGACATACAAATTCGAGGGCTGCTTTTATGGTAGGTTCTAGGTTAGGGTTGGCGTTTTGTATTTGGGGCTGGTTTTTGGGGCAGTTTTTTGAGTAGGTTTTGGGTTGGGTTTTAACTTTTGGTTTTAGTCTTTAAGTTGGTTTTTGGGTTGAGATTTAAGGGTTTTGTGTCCGTTGAGGATGTGCTGTTTAATTATGGTTGTAGAGGCAGGATTTTTGTTCTAGACCTGCACTTTAGCGTTTGGCAGATCATGGTATGCTTTTAATTATGGTTTAGAGGTTTTAGGTCTTGTGTGTAGCTCAGGGTCTGGTTATTTGAGGTTAGGGTCTTGTGCTTTCAAATATTGAACTCACTGATCAACAAATCAGCATTGGCCCCCCTAAGCACTTCAAATCTTATAGCGTTAATCTTCTTCTATATAGACCAATCTATGATTCCCAACAGAATTTCTTCAAGATTTGCTTCAAACCTTCTATTGTTTGAAGCATTTCTGTGAATATCTTTTTGAAATCCTAGGTACTTTCTCAAACTCATTGTCTTAACGTTTTGTGACTGTGTTTTGGAAGTGGTGTTTTCGAAAAGCCTAACATTTCCAAAAGATGCAATTTTTGTTGACGACACTCAAAGTTGTGTAAGTCAACAAAAAGTAAATAAAAATTGTGGCAGATCATGGGTATGGTTTTAATTCTGGTTTGGTGGTTTTAGGTCTTGAGTTTGGGTCAAGGTCTTGTTTCAACATTTTTCACAAATCAGCTTCTTGGATCATCCATTTTTTCCCCTTGATTGAAAATGCAACTCTGAATAACAATGTGTATGCTGCTGACAGCAATAACAAGATATATTGAACAAGACAAAATATGAGAAACAAATACTGTTGGTTAGAGGTTTACTCTTGGGTATGCTTTTACTAATAGTTTACAGGTTTAACCTATTGAGGCTGGGTTTGGTTACTTGGGGTTAGGTTCTAGGTTTGGGTTAGAGTGTGTGTTTTTTGGGTGTTAGGTTTTGAGCTGATGGGAAAACAAAGCCACTGCCCATATAATCTGGATTAGGTTTTTGCTTTTGTGATTTGGACTGGTTTTTGGGCATTGGTTTTGGGGCTGGTTTTTGGGTTGTTTTTGAGTTTAGGATTAAGTGTTTGGGTCTATTTTTGGGTTGGGGTTTTGGGGTTTTATATGACGGTTGTCGGGTCACAAAATGGGATTGGTTTTTGGGGATTGGTTTTGGGGCTTGTTTTTGGGTTGTGTTTTGAGTTTAGGGTTAAGTGTTTGGGTCTATTTTTAGTTTGGGGTTTTGGGATTTTCTATCAGGGTTGTCGGGTCACTAAAATTAATATTAAAAAGTCATTGAAGGGAGACTCCGGGCATTATTTTGGGGTTGCTTTTGGGTAGAATCTGGATTAGATTTTGGTTTTTGTGATTGGGACTGGTTTTTTGGGGATTGGTTTTGGGGCTGGTTTTTGGGTTGTGTTTTGAATTTTGGGTTAAGTATTTGGGTCTATTTTTGGGTTGGGGTTTTTGGGTTTTCTATCAGGGTTGTCGTGTCACTAAATGGAACTGGTTTTTGGGGATTGGTTTTGGGGCTGGTTTTTGGGTTGTGTTTTGAGTTTAGGGTTAAGTGTTTGGATCTATTTTTTGGTTGGGGTTTTCTATCACGGTTGTCGGGTCACTAAAATTAATATTAAAAAGTCGTTGAAGGGAGACTCCGGGCATTATTTTGGGTCTGCTTTTGGGTAGAATCTGGATTAGGTTTTGGGTTTTGTGATTTGGACTGGTTTTTGGGGATT
>OOIL02004149.1:106635-127900 GCA_900332095.2 Cuscuta campestris | reverse complement strand
TTCAAGCAACATCTTTAGGATGGGTCAGTCCGGCATCCTATTATCTCTAGATAATATCTGCCCATGTGCGGATGCGAACACACTGTCATTGACTATGAGACTAAGTCAAACATCCAACACACACTAGTCTCACATGCATTAACGATATCCAACTCTCGTTAATACTCGACTATGGACATTTAGATAAATATTTATTTCAAGATGTTAGTCTCATCAGCAGAATAACACTATCTGATAAACATCTTTTAAATATAAATCTAGGAATATAATATTTGTTTACATTAGCATGAGATGTGTAAACATATTATATCTGCCTATACATGATAGGATAACGATGAACAGTTGGCCATCAGGCCACAACTCCAACATTTTGTACTACCAGGATGCATAGTGTAAGTAGTATTGTGTGCTTCTTGCATGATTTTAGTCCGAATGTCACCTTCGGGTACAACTAATCTTGATCGATAATATAGTCCTCCGTTCGATTGAATAGAGAACTCTTGTTTCTCACCATTAGAAACAAGCTCAGCTGTATCTTTGCAAAATTGATCTTGAGTCTGCCTTGTAAGGATTTCGGTTTCTAATGTTGGTTGAATATGAAGTTCAGCCAATGTCTTTCTGCTTAAGGCATCAGCCACGACATTAGCCTTGCCGGGGTGATAGTCAATGACACAATCATAGTCTTTGATTAATTCCAACCACCTTCGTTGTCTCAAATTGAGTTCTTTTTGTGTGAGAAGGTATTTCAGGCTTTTATGATCAGTGTAGATGTATGTCTTTTCGCCGTATTGATAGTGACGCCAAATTTTTAACGCCAAAACTACTGCGGCTAGTTCCAAATCATGTGTGGGATAATTCTTTTCATGTTCTTTTAATTGCCTTGAAGCATAAGCTATTACCTTCCCTTCTTGCATTAACACACAACCCAGTCCATTATGAGATGCGTCACTATAAACGACATAGTCCTTTTCAGGCTCAGGAGAACTAAAACTGGAGCTTGTGTGAGTGCAGTCTTTAGTTCCTCGAAACTTTTCTGACATGATTCTGTCCACTGGAACCTTTGGTTTTTCTTCAACAACTTGTGCAAGGGCGATGCTTTTATTGAAAAGCCAGGGACAAACCTTCGATAGTAACCTGCTAAACCAAGAAAACTTCTTACTTCTCGAACATTACGCGGAGCTTTCCATTCAGTAATTGCAACAATCTTTGTATGATCTACACGAATTCCTTCATCTGAGATAATATGTCCAAGAAAAACCACTTCTTTCAACCAAAATTCGCACTTGGATAACTTGGCATATAATTGATTTTCCCTTAGAATCTGGAGTACAATCTTAAGGTATTTTTCATGCTCTTTAGCAGTTTTTGAGTAGACCAATATGTCGTCGATGAAGACAACAACAAATTGATCTAGGTAGGGACGAAATATTCGGTTCATTAGATCCATGAAAGCTGCCGGTGCATTGGTTAATCCAAAAGGCATCACCGTAAACTCATAATGTCCATAACGAGTCCTGAAGGCGGTTTTTGGAATGTCATTAGCTTTAACTGGAAGTTGATGATATCCAGACCTTAAATCAATCTTTGAGAAGACACTTGCTCCACGTAGCTGATCAAACAAGTCATCAATTCGTGGTAATGGGTACCGATTCTTAATAGTTAACTTGTTGAGTTGTCAGTAATCCACACATAATCGCAATGAGCCATCTTTCTTTTTAACAAATAAGACAGGTGCTCCCCAGGGTGATACACTTGGCCTAATGAATCCCTTGTCCAATAGTTCTTGAAGTTGAGCCCTTAACTCCTTCATTTCTGCTGGAGCCATACGGTAAGGGGTGATTGATACCGGCATGGTTCCAGGTTCGAGGTCGATGGAAAATTCAACTTCACGAGGTGGAGGTAAACCTGGAAGTTCAACGGGAAAGACGTCGGGAAATTCATTGACAATTGGAATCTTCTGTATTTGTGGATCTAACGCCCGCATATCTTTTACATGGCATAAGTATG
The DNA here is from genome assembly GCA_900332095.2 of Cuscuta campestris. Taxonomy (NCBI): domain Eukaryota; kingdom Viridiplantae; phylum Streptophyta; class Magnoliopsida; order Solanales; family Convolvulaceae; genus Cuscuta; species Cuscuta campestris. The sequence goes on along the minus strand of OOIL02004149.1, from coordinate 125,893 downwards.
CTTCACATTTCTTTCGTATTAAGCGTTTGGCTTGCATTAAGGATATGAACTGAGGTGCTTGCGGGATGAGCTCTCCCTTGATCGTTACAATCAAGCCATCCTCAGTTTGGAGCGTCAATACTTTATTATGACAATCCACAATAGCTTTGTGATTTGAGAGCCAATCCATCCCAAGAATCAAATCAAATTCTTTGTATGGAAGTTCAATTAAGTCCGCGTGAAAGGTTTTCCCTTTTACTGTTAGTGGGCAATTGTGATATACCTCTCTTAGGGTTATACTGTGTCCTAAGGGGTTTGAGACTAGTATCGGATTATCTAGCTGACTTTTGTTCAACATCTTCGTAAAAGGTTGATTCACACAAATATAAGAATGTGTAGATCCAGGATCAACTAAAGCGCATAGGTTATTATCGAATATAGTGAACATACCGATAATAACATTACGGTTCTATTGATCTTCCCTCCCTTGCATAGCATATGTTCTTGCCGGAACTCGATTGTTGTTGTTTCCATTGTTTCGTTGAATTTGTGCAGCTTGTCTTGGAGGTGGGCGATTGTTGTTATTATTTTGAATCGGTGCTTCCGCCTTGTCAGTACGTTTAGGACAGTTCTTTGAGATGTGACCTTTCTGCCCACAACGCATACATGCTCCAGTTAGAAACCAACATTCCCCATTGTGGCGACGATTACAGGTAGGGCATTCAGGCCTTTCAACCACAGTTTCCGTCTTCTTTTGCTTATTGTTGTACTATTGTTGTTGTTTGGGGGCTTGACCATATTTTCCCCAACCAACATTCTTTGTGTTGGAGTTGTTCTTCTTTGATGATGCTTCCCCTTGATCAAAGGTTTTCTTTCCGATCGCATCAATACGCATGGTTGCTTTGATGAGCTCATTGAAGTTCTGATGTACGGTCCCGTTGAGACTCCTTTGGAATTCCTCATCTAGTCCGTCGATGAAGAACTCACATCGTTTCTCCTCATCAGTGATTAAATCCTTAGCATAATTAGATAGCTTAACAAATTTTGTTTTATAAGCTTCCACGGACTGAAAGTCGGTTTACACCCTAAGAGGGGGGTGAATTAGGGTGTTTGCAAATTTTTCGTAAAAACAAAAACTTATGCGCAAAGTAGTAGCGGAAAAAGAGCAAGAAAGATATAAAGGATAAAAATACAACACAAGCGATTTTATACAGGTTCGGGAACTCCCTACTCCAGTACCTAGAGGCTCCTCCTCAAGGATTTAACCTCCACTAACTTGTTTGGCTTCACTAAGAAGACTCAAACGAGGTTTGGCAAACAACCCTTGCAAATAAGCAAATGAAATTTTACTACGGCTATCTCAACCGTTTACAACCGAAGATTTTAAGGCTATCTTCAACCTTACAATGAGGATTTAGAGGTTATCCACACCTTTTACAAATCAATAAAAAGATTGGTGTTGCTTCTCTACCAAAATGATAACAAATGTAAGTTGGGTAGGAGAAGAACAAAAGATTAAATCAACAACAACAAAAGCCTATAGGCAAGACATAAAATAATGAAGCACAAATGCCCTTGTGTGTGAGTGTATGAAAATAGTGAAAGCTTTTTACTCAAAAGAGTAAGAAAAATAAGAACAGAGCTTTAAGAACACTCAAGAATAGAGAAAGAGGCTTTAGATTTAATTGGGAAGTTGTTTTTCATAAAATGAGGCTTAGAGGGGGTTTATATAGGAGTTTGGAATGTTAAAATTTGAGTTTTTAACTTTAAATGCCGTTAGGAAGTGATTAGGAGTGATTTGAATTTAAATTGGCAATTTGCTACAGTGCTGTCAACGGATCCGGTACCCTTCACGGTAGGGTCAGTACCGTCCGGTACCTAGGTACCGTGACCCACGGTATGGTCTACCGTTTGGGGGTACCGTGTAAGCCAAAAAATTGGTTCGCCTCTGGCGGTAGGTAGTTAGGACGGGTTGGCCCAACCGTTTGTGCCTACTGTCCGGTACCCAGGTACCGTTACGCGGTAGGGGGGTACCGTGTAACACTTGGGTGAAACGTACAGCGGTACGTTCACTTGGCTACCAGCGGTACCATGGTGCCGTGTACACGGTAGAAAGGTACCGTATGACCTGTGCAATTTTTCCAAAACTCGTTTTTCGTGTTCCGTGTTCAAAATAACCCCAACTTAGAATATTTTTGACATTTTTAGAAATAATTTTTGAGTGAAAGGGCATAAGTAAATCATTAAAATATATCATTACCTTTACACAATAATTTCTAAACTCGAAGGAGTATATCTCGGTGATGCTAAACAAGCTAATAGAGGTTTGGCGTTTGTTTTCTTCCTGCAAAAGATGTTAGTAACATTTGGAAGACTTATTTGGCACATCAAAACGGTTACGGGGTACGGCATTCAAGGCCAACAATCTCTTGGATGATTCTTCAAGTGTTTGTATGCCTTCGGTAGTTCCTTCTTTGCACTTTCTTCTTCTTGCGCAGGAATTTCCAGGATTTCCTCTTCCTCTTCTTCTTCATTTGAACCTGTAATTACCTTACTCGACCCAAAGGGATCGGTTTCATCAAATTTTACATGCATAGATTCTTCTACTTTATGATTTAATTTATTATATACCCTATAGGCTCTACTATTTGTTGAATAACCAAGGAAAGTTCCTTCATTTGATTTAGGCTCAAATTTGCCTAAATGATCCTTGGTATTTAAAATATAGCATTTACACCCAAAAACTTTGAAATAGGAAATATTTGGTTTTCTACCTTTCCAAAGTTCATAGGGAGTCTTTTTAATAATAGGTCTAAGTAATACCTGGTTAAGAACGTAGCATGCCTTGTTGACCGCTTCTCCCCAAAAATATTGAGGTAGGTTGTGTTCATTCAACATGGTCCTTGACATTTCTTGCAACGTCCTATTTTTCCTTTCAACGACTCCATTTTGTTGAGGTGTTCTAGGAGCCCAAAAGTTGTGAGAAATACCGTGTTCATCACAATACGTTTCAAAGTCGGTGTTTCGGTATTCTCCTCCTCGATCACTTTTAATGGAGGTTATTTCATAACCTTTCTCATTTTGGATTCTCTTGCACAATTTAACAAACGCATTAAAAGCATCATCTTTATTGGCAAGTAATATAGTCCAAGTATAACGAGAAAAATCATCTACAATCACAAAAGTAAAACTAGCTCCACCTAGGCTTTGAACGTCTACGGGCCCAAATAAATCCATATGTAATAGTTCAAGTGGCCTTGAAGTTAAAACCATTTTTATAGGCTTAAATGATACTTTATGTTGTTTTCCAAGGGAGCAAGCATCACAAAAACGAGAAGTAGGTATGCTCATTTTTGGTAGCCCAACAACACGTTCTTTTGAGTAAAGTTTTCTCAAAAGATCATAACTAGCATGTCCTAGTCTACGATGCCATAGAGTTGAAAATTCAAGCGAAGTAGTAAGACAAGTGATTTTTGAGTTGCTTAAATCATTGGAATTGAACTTGTATAAGTTTCCATCTCTTTTAGCCTCAAAAATGATTTCATCCTTGTTTTGGCCATATAAAACGCAGGAATTTGCATTAAAATCAATTTTGTGGCCATTGTAACAAAGTTGGCTTATGCTAATTAAATTAAATTTTAGGCCATCAACAAGATAAACATCATTTATTGAAAAATCACTTGAAATACCTATCGTACCTTTACCAATGACTTTCTTCCGGGATTTGTCTCCAAGGGTCACGTGTCCATGACTTTTCTCCTTGAGATTTGTGAACCATCCTCTTGTTCCGGTCATGTGCCTTGAACATCCACTATCCACAACCCAAGTAGTATTTTCACCTAGTCAAAACGGAATTTACTTTTGACTTAGGTTTGGGGTTCCAATCGACAAATACCCTATGTCGATATACGGGTTTCGTCTTGGTTGGTTCCGGAAGTGGTATATGGACTTTTCGTTTTTCATCGTAATAAAAGAAATAGTATCCTCCATCATTTCTTTTACTTTCCTGCATAAAGGGTTTCTTTTGATATCCAATATTCTTGGATTCCGATCGGTTAGAACCCTTCTTGACCCATTTTAATCTACGCATTTCAACTAACCATTTGTTTGGACATTTTGTCACAATATGGTTAGCTTGCATGCAATAGTGACAAGCCCTTACTTTTGATTTAGAAGTTGAGGCTTGGTTTGATGGGTTAATTTTTGAGGTATTAAAATGATTTTTAGCCATACTCATCAAATTTGTGGTTTCACCATAACCAATACCTTCTTTCGTTAGTTTTGGTTGGTTATCCCATTCTTTTGTTGAGTTATAGCTATTGTAAAACATTTCCAAAGCCCCTTGTTTGGCCTTGTCCTTTTCTTTAATCAAAATTTCAATTTTCTTTTGAAATTCTTCATTTTGATTTTGAAGTTTCTCAAGATTAATTTTTAAATTTTTGTTTTCATCTCGAGAGGTTTCAAGAGCCACTTTGAGTTCTTTTTTCTCCCTAATAGTTCGAAAAAGGTCCTCTTGGAATTCATCAAACGCTTGCCTTAACTCATCAAAAGTAATTTGACTTTCAAAAGAGGTAAATGAATTTTGAGAACTAACCTCTTCTTCATCATTGGAGGCCATGAAGCAAGCATTTGCGTTCTCTTCTTGGCTTTGGTCACTATCACTTTCGTCGGAGTTTAAATCATCCCAAGTGACTTTTAATGCCTTCTTCTTCCCTTTTTTAAGCTCTTCCTTCTTTTTGAGCTTTGGACACTCCGGTTTGATGTGGCCTACATTTCCACATTCATAGCAAGTTATTTGATTCAATTTACCTTTCTTTGGTTGAAATCTTTTTGAGGATTCGCCCTTGTTCCATTTCATGAACTTCTTGTATCTCTTGAACATGGCAAGCTCCTCATCACTTTCTCCTTCGCTTTCTGGATGGTCATCAATTTTGAGTGCCATGGTCTTCTTGATGATAGGAACCTGTTCTTCTTCCTTCATTTTCTTCAAAAGAAGCTCGTGAGAGTATAGGCTGCTCCAAATGGTGGAGGTTTCAACATTCGCACATTTGGGCAACAAATTTACAACAAGACTATGCCACTCTCTAGGAAGAGAGAATATAATCTTGGTGTTAATTTCACTAGTACGATAAACTTTATTTAGCTTACTCAAATTGTTGACAATGAGGTTGAATCGTTTGTTCCTATCTTGAACGGATTCTCCGGCCTTCATCTTGAAGTTTTCATACTCGGATGTTCCCAAAGCTATCTTGGTAGCTTTTGTGTCTTTATCTCCTTCATGGGTGGCTTCTAGGAGCTTCCATGCTTCCTTTGCAGATTTGCAAGAGCTCACCCTAGCAAACTCATCTTGACCCAAGGCACAAAACAACACATTTAGTGCTTTGGCATTCAAGGAGAGTTTTTTCTTATCTTCGGTGGTGAGTTTGTCCATTGGAGTAGGAACTTGGTGTTCACCTACAGTTGTCATAGGAACAAACGGACCATGAGTAGTGACTATCCATAAATCATAGTCAATAGATTGAATGAAATTCTCCATTCGCATTTTCCAATAGCCATAGTTATCCCCATTGAAGAATGGTGGCTTGGTGATGCTTTGGGAGTTCATTGAATCCATGTGTCGTAAAAAGAAATAAAAGATGAGTGTGAAAGGATCAAACTTCCTGCTCTGATACCAATTGAAAGTCGGTTTACACCCTAAGAGGGGGGTGAATTAGGGTGTTTGCAAATTTTTCGTAAAAACAAAAAATTATGCGCAAAGTAGTAGCGGAAAAAGAGCAAGAAAGATATAAAGGATAAAAATACGACACAAGCGATTTTATACTGGTTCGGGAACTCCCTACTCCAGTACCTCGAGGCTCCTCCTCAAGGATTTAACCTCCACTAACTTGTTTGGCTTCACTAAGAAGACTCAAACGAGATTTGGCAAACAACCCTTGCCAATAAGCAAATGAGATTTTACTACGGCTATCTCAACCGTTTACAACCAAATATTTTAAGGCTATCTTCAACCTTACAATGAGGATTTAGAGGCTATCCATACCTTTTACAAATCAATAAAAAGATTGGTGTTGCTTCTCTACCAAAATGATAACAAATGTAAGTTGGGTAGGAGAAGAACAAAAGATTAAATCAACAACAACAAAAGCCTATAGGCAAGATATAAAATAATGAAGCACAAATGCCCTTGTGTGTGAGTGTATGAAAATAGTGAAAGCTTTTTACTCAAAATAGTAAGAAAAATAAGAACAGAGCTTTAAGAACACTCAAGAATAGAGAAAGAGGCTTTAGATTTAATTGGGAAGTTGTTTTTCATAAAATGAGGCTTAGAGGGGGTTTATATAGGATTTTGGAATGTTAAAATTTGAGTTTTTAACGTTAAATGCCGTTAGGAAGTGATTAGGAGTGATTTGAATTTAAATTGGCAATTTGCTACAGTGCTGTCAACGGATCTAGTACCCTTCACGGTAGGGTCAGTACCGTCTGGTACCTAGGTACCGTGACCCACGGTATGGTCTACCGTTTGGGGGTACCGTGTAAGCCAAAAAATTGGTTCGCCTCTGGCGGTAGGTGGTTAGGACGAGTTGGCCCAACCGTCTGTGCCTACCGTCCGGTACCCAGGTACCCTTACGCGGTAGGGGGGTACCGTGTAACACTTGGGTGAAACGTACAGCGGTACGTTCACTTGGCTACCGGCGGTACCATGGTGCCGTGTACACGGTAGAAAGGTACCGTATGACCTGTGCAATTTTTCCAAAACTCGTTTTTCGTATTCCGTGTTCAAAATAACCCCAACTTAGAATATTTTTGACATTTTTAGAAATAATTTTTGAGTGAAAGGGCATAAGTAAATCATTAAAATATATCATTACCTTTACACAATAATTTCTAAACTCGAAGGAGTATATATCGGTGATGCTAAACAAGCTAATAGAGGTTTGGCGTTTGTTTTCTTCCTGCAAAAGATGTTAGTAACATTTGGAAGACTTATTTGGCACATCAAAACGGTTACGGGGTACGGCATTCAAGGCCAACACGGACATCCCTTTACGTTTCAGATTTTGAAATTCTTTTCTTTTTGCGTCACGATAGTAAGGAGGTATGAAATGATCAGAGAAAGCTTTCTCAAATGCTACCGAAGTTAGGGGTTCGGGCAGTCCTTCTTTGGTCTTTTCGACTTTCCACCAATCATATGCTTCATTTTGCAGTAGAGATATCGCCAGTCGGGCCCATTCTCCTTCTTGAATGAGGTTATCTTCAAAAACACGTTTTGTCTGTTCGATCCAGTGCTCTGCGACTTCTGTAGGTCCCGATTCTCCTCCCTTGTATACCCAAGCACCATTCTTCTTGAGACGATCTAAATTCCAGCCTTCTGGACGGACTTGTGTAGCAGGTTGGTGGAGAAATCCCGCCACTTGATTGATTACGTTATTTCCAACGATATTCTCATTGTTAGCGCTGAGATTGTTATTATTATAACCTGGGTTTCCACCAACAAAGTTTCCAATGTTTGATGCCTCGGAATCTCCGGACACATGAGGTTGGTTGTTCAAAGCTTCCATTCTAAGATAAACCAAGAGTTATGAAATTACTAACTATCTTCTTACCTCAAAATTCTCCTTGATCGATGTCAGCGGACGTCGTGGAGTGGAACATGGCTATTCTTCGTTTTACTATATTTTTTTTTTAAAAAAAAAAGTACAAAAATGTTTGTAAACTTTTGATCACCAAATTTTAAAGTAAATTGTTTTATAGCATACGGTAAAACAATTAAATAAATAATCAATTTTTTTAAAAAATATTATGCCAAAAACAAATGTTGCTCTTTTTTTTAACTTTTTGTAAGTCAAAACAAAAAGGAAAACATATTTGTCATCCATTTCTTTTAATAGTAAGTAGAAATAAAACTTACTCTATTTTTGTTTTAGTAACAAGTTCTTAAGGGAAAAAAAATTTAAAATTTTTTTATACTGCAAGTAAAAAGAAAAATTCATATTTGTACTTTTTTTTTGGAAGTAAAAACGCTAATATGTATACATATATAAAAAAATAAAACTTTGGCAAGTTTGATTTTTTTATACTCCTATGTATCAAAATAGCAAGTTAAAAGACCGTTTTAAAACTTAACACAATGTTTTAAAAAGCCATCTATCAATAAGGTGTTAAACAAATAATATTTTTTTTAAAGAAACAATATTCCAGAAAAACAAGGCCTTAAAAATGCTATTTTTTTACATTAAATAAAAGAGTAAAATACATTTGTATTTTTTTAAACGAATCATAGAAATGATTTTACTCTAAAATCTGCTCCAACTTTTTTTTTTTGAAAACATGGATACTTATGTGTATGTAAATATACCATTCAAAATTGTTTGTCACTAAAGTAGTTTTTTTTTGAGAGTGCTAATATATACACATAAAAAAATTGTAAATATGATTTTTTTTAACATAGTTATATTTATTAAAATATCAGGTCAGAAGATCATTTTAAAAACTTTTGCTTTGATACCAAAATGTAACACCCTAACTTAAACAAACTCGTGGACTATTCCAAATTAGAGAGTTAAGAGAAAATATACTAATTTCTTATAAAAACATAATATAAATATTTATTCAAAACAGCGGAAACGAGTTTAATACACAATATGTTTGTAAACATAACGTCATAAAATAAAATACAAACTTTTTATTCAAGTAAACAAAATAAACACATAACCGTATTTATCAAAACGGATTTAAATGCCATGTCCTGCACTTCCACTTGTTCCAGCTACATCACCTACGCACAGTAAAAACCAAAAATACTGTACGCTCAGCATATTTGCTGAGTGGTACAAAACAATATAGGACGGAGTCTCGTAAAAATATAATTTTTACGAAAATCAATATTTTAGTTTTACAGAATTGAATTTCCATATATGAAACTACATAGTTATAAGTTAGTTAAAAACTTTATAAAAGATTTTATCCAAACTACTGAGATACGAAATATTCAATTTAACGACATACACCCGGGGTCTCCGAATGTAGCCCTGAGAAATAATGCCTTTTGGGCATCATTCTCGCAACCTTGGCCGATGGTTCTGTATACGTATACGACGAGCGGTGATAGGGGTCTCCTACCGTTGCTCCGAAATACAAGTTTACGATGATCTCAAGTTGTTCAAACTTATGATAATATAAAAGTTTGAATATTATTCCATATAAATCAAATCATTTTTATAAATCAATATTTTATAATAAATTAATTCTAAAAGTGTTTAAAATATTAATTTGAGAATAAAATACTACTCCCTCCGTCCGGAAATGTTCTTCCCATTTGACTTTTTACGGTCTCCAAGATTACACTTTGACCACTAATATCTTTATTTATACATGGATATATTTTATAAAAATTTGATATTTGAAAACTATATTTCAAAATGAATATATTCATATTAAAGTTATATCGTAATACAATATATTTTTTCCACATATCATAGTCAAAGTTTACAAACTTTGACCAAGAAAAGTCAAATGGAAAGAATATTTCGGACGGAGGGAGTACTTTGTATATTTTTTTTAAATGACTTTGTATCATACAAAGAGTGTTTTTTTTAAAGGATTTTTTTTTCAAATATAGTAGGTTTGAACGGGAAGTCCGTGCAATACGATTTTGTACATACCTCGAGTTCGAGAGAGAAAGTGAAACGGAGTTGTTGAAGACTAGTAAGGAACCGAGACTTTAGAGGTGTTATCGAGCTTTACCGAAGAACCAAAAAAAATAGCAAAAAGTGTCTCAATAACTTGAAGAACTCTAAAAAAAATTGCAGAATTTTCGGAAGAGTTTTCTTACCTTAAACGGGCTCTAAACGAACTCTTGTTGGCTCTAACTTCTTCTAGTCTTTTGGGAAAGGTTTGGTAGTGTATTGGGAGTAAAATAACTTAATATTTTTATGGATATATAGAGTATAAAGAAGAGAAAAGTTGCTGCAATTTTAAGAAGAGAGAATGGAGAAAAATGAATGAGTTTGGGTGGTATTTATAGGTAAAAANAACGGGCTCTAAACGAACTCTTGTTGGCTCTAACTTCTTCTAGTCTTTTGGGAAAGGTTTGGTAGTGTATTGGGAGTAAAATAACTTAATATTTTTATGGATATATAGAGTATAAAGAAGAGAAAAGTTGCTGCAATTTTAAGAAGAGAGAATGGAGAAAAATGAATGAGTTTGGGTGGTATTTATAGGTAAAAACTTGTAGAAACAACCAATAAAGATTACCTCAACTTGATCATGATAATTTAGATCATTTTTGGAGGATTCTAACATCATAAAATCAGGCACATATCAAAAAAAAATCAAGAGAAGTGTAAAACTCTTCAATATGTCATCAAAATCCATTAAAAATATTTTAAGAATATTTGATGATGTTTGGGTTGATATGGAGTAATTTAATGTGTTTAAGTAACTAAAGAGAATCCAAAATAGCTCAGACATAGATTCCTAAAGAGTCAAAAAAAATAAAATGAGTAGAGTATTTGGGAATAAATCTTAAATTTTCGAAATGATGGTTGCTGCTGTTTTTTTTTTCTGTAATACGGAGTACTGAGTTTTTTTTTTAAAGGAGAAAAAAAAAATACTCATGCCTCGCCTGAGATGGGAATCAAACACGGGTGAAGAACCAAACTACCCCATCCTATTTCCGTTTCTACTACTTCAATTTTATTGCCATAATTGGGTTTTGTGTTTACTAATATCATAAATACGTGAATTGTCCAATTAACAACTTTACACATAATTTTAATCAAATTGGTTCCTACATCAATTGGTACTTCTAAAAATTTATTCTAACAATATAATTGCTTCTTAAAATTTTAAACTAATGGTTTTAAAAAAAATTGTTTCTAAATTATCAAATTGAATCATTAAAGTTTACTAATCATATAATGAAATTTTTTTAGGCCCTATTTTGGGATGTTACAGAGAGTGTGAACGGTGTTATTGATGGTGCGGATGGTGCATTCTACACGGCCATTTTGTTGGCTCGTGTGAGGGCAAGAGAAACAGAAGAGTATTCCCAGGGATTCAAAAAATGTGGCAAGGGGGTTATTTCTATATTTAGTGCCATTATCACATTGTACAAACTTTATTGTTGTATTAAATTGATTTTTAACAAGAGCATGATATTTAATAAGATGAGAGTAAGCATCAGATTTGTGGCGAAGGGGAAAAATCCATAAGTAATGGGAAAAATCATCTAATAAAAGCATATAAAATTTAAAACCAGTTATGCTAGGAACAGGAGATTGCCATAAATCAGTGTGCATTAATTGAAAAAGAAAAGTTGAAACACAATTTGACGAAGAAAAAGGTAAGTGAACATGTTTGCCTAGTTGACATGCATGACATAAAAATTCTAATTTTGATCTAGGAAAGCTAGCTAAAGAAGACGACACGCCATGGAGAAGAGCAGGGCTGGGGTGTCCAAGCCGACGATGCCAGGTGGGGAGATCGACTTGGGCCAGATGGAGATAGGCATTGGACGGTGCTTGCGAGATAGGATAAAGAGGTCCGTCACTATTGGATCGATGAATCATGGCTCCCATCAATTTGTCCTTTACAGAGAAACCACAAGAGTCAAATTCAACACTACAATTATTATCACGAGCAAATTGACGGACAGAAATGAGATTATGTATGATATGGGGGGAGACTAAGACATTGTTTAGGGTTAGGGGAGGGGATGTGGGAAGGGTGCCCTTACCAAAACCAGTAGTGCTCACTTTAGAACTATTACCAACAATAATATGCGAGGGAGAATTAATGTTTGAAGTAATTACATGAGATAAAGTACCTGGGTCAGAGGTGATGTGGTGGGATGCTCTGGTATCCATGAACCAATTGGGGTAGTTGGGGTTGAAGGTTAGGCTCTCAAGGGTGTGGGCTAGGGCTGTGCGGCTAGGTGGGGTAGGGGAGAGGCGCGGGTGGGTTGGGGTGGGGGCTGGTGGGGTGAGATACGGGTAGGGGGAGACTTGGGCTGGGTAGAGGGGAAATTGGTTGGGCTGTGGGGTGGGATTTGGGTTTGTTGAGTATGGGCCGTGGGCTGGGTTGTTTCGGTAGGGGGGAGTGGAATAATGAGTATTGTGGATGTGGGCTTGGGCTAGTGGGTTAGGCGGGTTAGGCCGAGGCCCAAGTACACCAGGGGAGGGAGAGGGAAACGTCTAGGAATTGAAGCCCGAGGGTTGCCGCAGATGTCTGCTGCTGCCACGACCTCGACTCCGGCCCCTGTTGGAGTTGGTGCCCTTATGGCCAACTGCTGTTGTAATATCTTAGTAATTTTCTATCATGTAAAGGCAAATGCATTAAGTTTACAAACATCTCATGCTAATGTAAACTCTTAATTGCATTCCTAGAATTATATTATAAGATGTTTATCAGAATGAGCCTTTTGATGTTGAAACTGACATCTTGTCACTTAGTATAATTCTAAACGGTCTATAGTCGAAGCATTAATGAGAGTGGGATATTTGTAACACCCTAATCCGTCCAGGTCTGCAGCCCCTTTCGGACTAAAGTATTTAACTTGGTAATGGAAAAATTTAAAACTTTTCAAACAACTTTATTTATCACAATAATATTTTTCATACATATACAGTACAGAGTATTCAATAATATTGCGGAAGCGAATTTAATATTGACACATCATAAATTATTTCAAACTTGTCACATCCATCCCGACAATCTCGCCCCATCTGCTGCCAGGATCACATTGGTCTTTCTATTTTACCTGCGTGTAACAAATAAAACACACTACACGCTCAGCGGTAAAGCTGAGTAAGCATATCTAATGCATCGAACATCCATATAAACTGAATCTAAATTCATAATCAAATCATTTGATATCATGCACACAATGTTCATTTCAGACATTCATAGTTTTGATAATGTTCAGTTCATATCAACACATTTTATTCAATTCAAATATTATTCTGACAGTGCCCTTATTTTATTCTTAATCTAAGGCCAAATAATAACAACGCTCTTAGCTAATCTTAGTCTAAGGCCAGATTATAACAATGCTCTTAGCTATTCTTAGTCTAAGGCTAGATCATAACAATGCTCTTTAAAAGGCAATTAATTATCAGACACTTAAACTATCATTAGTTTAAGGCAATCGATTTTGGACACTTAACTATAATCAGTTAAGGCAATCAGACACTTAAACTATCACTAGTTTAAGGCAGATGATTCAGACACTTAACTGTAGTCAGTTAAGGCAACAACAACAATATGGCAATTGGATCGGGCATTCCCAAACGAGTAATCCTCTAGCTTGGTCTACGAATCCCGTTTATGCATTTTTATCTAATTCATCGAATATTCATGTTTCACAAATCCATACTAATATGAGATCTATTCTAGAGGTCTTCTAGATAGCCTTAACATCAATTCTTTAAATGTGTATATCTTAGAGTTCCTCTAGATACCTTTAACACTACAAATCATTTCATAACTATAACTGTATTCATTTTACTCATGATTCGATCATAAATACTTATTTTAATCAGTGGGTTCATTACTCATAATCACCCATAATATTCATTTATCATAATCATCAATTAACATAACAAATAGCGGCCTAGCTTCGAGTGTTAACACCCGAACTTACCGTCATGCAACACATATCATTTTTAGTTGTTAAAAACATCATTTTTATTGTGGTAAATCATTTTTATAATGATCATAATCAATTGGTATTAAAAATAGGATTTTAGAGCTCAAAAATAGTATTTTCAGACAAATTTTCGGATCAGGACTTCGGGGGATCGATCCAGCCCTCTGGATCGATCCAGACTATGAAAATTACTCCCAGGGGATCGATCCAAGCCCATGGATCGATCCAGACAGTGGTGTTTCAGCCACTGTTCATCGTCTTCTTCGTTCGGGTCCAATTTGGGAAATACCGTTTTTAGTTATCGAACTTCAACGAAACTATATAGAGATGTTCTCCAAGGTTCATAGATCATTTTGGCATCATTAATTCATAGTTTTAACATCAATTTCATGGTTTATGATTCTTGGTTCTTCAAGCACGTCAAACACAAAACTCAACCAAATGAGCGTTTATGAACGTAGAAACGATCTATACGAACATTCTAGTGACTAGATATATCAACGGGCTTACCTCGAAGGTAAATGAAGGTTTTGAATATTTTCCGGCGAAACTTCCGGCGACGATTACTCCCAACTCCGGCGACTTCGGCGGCAACCAACAACAGCAGTTCACTCTCCTCACTCTCAGGATTCTAATGAACTAATTTGCAGAGAGAATGGTGTAGTATTGGGGAAAATGAGTTCTCTCTTAAATAGGGATTGATGAGGGAATGAGGACAATGCTGAGCTGCTTCTGCGTAGGAAATTGATTCGTAATCAGTGAGTGGGGGAGGAGGCGCCGTTCGCACAGTGTCCCTGATTGGGACCAATTTTGGTTCCAGTTGGGGTACACTTTTTGGTTCAACTTTCTCCGAATTGAATTCCGTTTGCACCGTTGTGATCGGGCAATTAAACTCTATCTATTGATATAATTTTTATATTTATTTGTAATACTTTTTCCGACATCATATTTTTTAGGTGTTTGACTTTGACAGAGTCAAAATTGATTCAATTGATCTTTATTCAAAAAGGTTTCTCACATTTAATTCATATCATTTGTTCTAATGATTTATTTCAATAAATCATTTCAAAGTTCACATCATATATAACTTCTTCATATATTCTTGATTTGGGTCTGTACACAGGTTCCCAATCAAGATCACATAATTAGTCAATATTTTGGATTTATCTCTATGAGACTTATCCTGATTGTAATATTCAATATTCAAACATATTTCATTTTGGCCCAAAGCCCAACAAACATTTATTCTTAATTAAAACAAATTTGATTAATTGATTATTTATTTATTAATAATTCTAGGGTATATTTTGGGGCGTTACATTTCTTCCCCCCTTAAAGGAATTTCGTCCTCGAAATTCTCCTAAGGTTCAGAATTGTCATCATGACTGCGTCTCGTTCATATGTTTACGTTGTTATCTTACAGATACGTATTTTCAAACCGTTGATGTCACTAAACTAGTTCAACATTTAAGAGATTAACAAACTTCAATTAAGCAAGGCATTTATTGATCCTTTCAAAAGTTTCCTCCAGAGTGTGTAGTATTATATACTTGACATATTTGCACCTAGCTTTGTTAAATCACGAGTCTCGTTTGTACATCATTGATCAGCAGAAATCTTTTCTCGATCGAAAAGTTCCTCAATAGCATTTGTAGAAGGATCACGATTTAGAGAAAATTTTAATCCATACATCATTACGTAATCTATCAAATTACTCAAGGGGTTGTTGTCTTAGGGCCATAGTCATATTGACTTTTCATCTCTAATTGAACGTATTTCAAGACAGCGGATCTAACTGTTCATGAGTATCAATGTATCATATCGTCAGCAAATTGTAGTATTAGTGAACATATCATTGCCAGTAGGTAAATTGAATCTATATTTGCTGTACAAATTTCGGCTGAGGATACTTCCCTTTTTCTCAAAGGTCAGGTTTCAGGGCTTATATATATCACAATTGTGGCAAGAGTATCTCACATTCTCACAATATGGAAGGAACTTCTCGAACCTTTCCTTACACCATAAAATTTATTGGTCTACTTGGTAGTCATGCTCTTGGTAAAAATCCAAGGTTCATGGCTACCGCAGTAGATTTAGGAAGGGAATTGGTAAGGAGAAAAATAAGGCTTACATATGGAGGAGGCAACGTTGGCCTTCAAGGAGCTGTTGCTTCAACGGTCTATAACAATGGTGGTATAGTTAGAGGCTTCATTCCAGGGTACATAGCAGCACGACAGGTGTACGGACCTACGTATGGTGCAGAATACACAGTTTCCAGCAACTACTATAAGTACTTCGAGATGAATCACATTGTGGAAGCCTTTATCGTACTTCCTGGAGGGATTGACACTATGGAAGGTCTGTTCACTTTGATCTCATGGGCATCCGAAGGATTGCACAGTAAACCCATTGGTCTTTTGAACATTGATGGTTATTTCAATAACCTAATTAAGTTTCTAGATGATGCGGTGAGGCAGAACTTCATGGCTTTGAATCAGAGGAAGCTTTTTATTTCTTCTTTCTTTATTGATGAACTTTTAGACAAGCTAGCGTTTGCTAAAGCTTTTCCGGGTCCTGGGGCTAATTATGACGAGTTTGTAAATCCCGGGGAATTAGATTTAGAATTGCATTTGTAATATTACTTTATGTAATTTCAGTTGAATTTATGTTGGAATAATATTGTCTATGAACATTATGAGTTAACCATAAATATTATTCTAAGATGCATGGCCAGTGCAAGTCAGAAAAATATTTATTTTCAACGTCAGAATGCATCATGTAAATATCAAACATTTTCTTCAAGATGAGTCAAATGAAAGATTTTATTATACAAAGTGTTCAACACACGAAGATTCAAACAGTTACGAATATTCTCGGGATACAAATCGAATGATAATTTCTTGTTTACATAAGGTCTCTACATTATTCAATATATCCTCAAGCCCTTGTAGCACCTTAAGATCTTCATAGAGTATCATCCTTGGGTTGGATTCTTTGAATTGTTTCGTGTTTTAGAACATTGACTTGTTCCTGAGCGAATAGGTTGATTTTGGACAGAAGTAACTGAATAGGATTTAAGGTTAGAGGAACATTCTCGTTGGAAATGTCCAGGTTTACCACAACTTAGACAAAATCCTTGCGCACGCCAGCAATCTCTTGGATGGTGTCTTTTACAAACGTTACACTTTGGATGTTTCCATACTCTCATTTTGTTCATGGATGACGTCGATTGAATTGTCATTGATTTTCCCCTTTTTAAGTGTAGGGCACTATCAATTTCTTGCAGAGGTCTCTTCCCACTTGTATTGGGTTGTTCATTTACATTGACAACTTCAATCTTCAAACTTTCATAATAATCACTTAGATCTTTGTCGGCTTTAGAGATTAGGTCGTATGCCTCAATGAAATCCATAGTTTGAATAGTAGATACGTGCGGCCTGAGATCAGGTCGAAGTCTTTTGCGAAACTCCTCAATGCGGTCGGCCGCTGTGCTCACCAGTGTGGGTGCAAATCGAGCAAGATGGACAAATTTTTGTCGGTATTCAAGAAGTGTCATATCTCCTTGCTTCAATTGAATAAATTCAGCACGCTTTTCTTCACGGAATCGGGCTGGGATATATTCTTTCTTGAACGCCCAATCGAAGAATTCCCATGTCCACGGTTTGGGTGTGTTTGGATTTTCGTCAGTGCGTTTCCACCATTCATAGGCTTCCTTGCGGAGCAATTGAGATGCAAATTTTGGATGATCAGTAAGAGGTATGTTCAGATTTTGTAGTACACGAGCGGTCTGCTCGATCCACTCAAGAGCGATCTGGGGTTCGGCAATTCGATCTCCCAAGAACTCCTCAGCACCATTATCTTTCAAGGTTTTGAAAGTGATCAAACAAAGTGGTGGTGGAGGTGGTTGAAACATAGGGGCATGAGTCATTTGTTGCAAGAAGTTTACCATTAAGGTAGGTAGCATAGCATCAGGTTGAGATTCAACATGTTGATTATTTTGTGAGTTCACTGGTTCATTTTGAATAGGAGGTGTGAAACTAGACGCTTCGGTATGAACATTTTCGGGTTTGTTGTTTGAAGCTTCGTTAGCTTGACCATGAGCGGTTTCTTGACTCATTCTACAATAACAAAAATTTCCTCATTAGAATTCTCTACTTGAACACACGAGTTGATAACAGATATTTGTTCAAACAGACTTCATCGATGTTTAAGTCACTAGTCATTTTACTACAAGGCGTCACTCCATTCAACGAGGTTGAGCTGTCCCTTTTCTAACAAGTAGGTTCCTTTGAATTTGACCAAACAATTCGTCAATTCATAGTAAAGGGTAGCGATTCTTGATCGTCAGTTTGTCTGTCTTAACTAAGATATGATAGTATCTTTGACCGTAAGTCAATCTTAGAGAACACAATGGATTCTCTAAGCTGATCAAATAAGTCATGGATACAAGATAAGGATAACGATTTCATTTGATGGTAATGGATATGGAATTTAATCGATCCATCTTTGTTTGTGTACTCAATCGAGATGAATTCGGTCGGTTTAATAATCAGCTTTGCTTTCACCTATATGAGGTTAACATCATTGGTCTTCAGTTGAGGAATTCTTCATCACAAGTTGTCAATAGCAACGACGTTCAGGATATTGTCGATCTCCTTGTAGGGTATTCCGACGAGATTTTGTAAGGAATTTTCGATTAACGAATGATTTCGATTCACACAATATAATCACATATTGTGCTGTAATGAATCAGACATCAGAATGGGATACAAAGTTTATTGATTCTAAATGTTCTCGTTTAAATCAGCATTCTAGTCGTCTTCAGCCCACATGAGGTTCTTTGACAGCAGCTTCGCGGATATTATTCAACACTAGACGTTTCTTCATAGTCGTGTCACTTTCGTACGTTCTTTCGATGGAGATCAGTTTCGTTATTCGCGATGCGATGCGTACGTTGATAACGTACTAGAGATCGTATATATATTTTTTATTCTTTCGTCTCTTCACCGAGTACGAAAATTCAACGTGAGTCTATACTCGATACAATTTCAGTACTAACAAATGTTATCTAATGAGAATTCAATATAGTCAATATTTACTAAGTAAATTCTCATACCTTTCCTGGAGCAGAGGGATGCGAGAGTCGTGGATGTGACCAACATTTTTTTTAAAATCAAATTTTGATCCGAAGATCGGTTTTAAAACCATTTGCTCTGATACCAAATTGTAACACCCTAATCCGTCCAGGTCTGCAGCCCCTTTCGGACTAAAGTATTTAACTTGGTAATTGTAAAAATTTAAAACTTTTCAAACAACTTTATTTATCACAATAATATTTTTCATACATATACAGTACAGAGTATTCAATAATATTGCGGAAGCGAATTTAATATTGACACATCATAAATTATTTCAAACTTATCACATCCATCCCGACAATCTCGCCCCATCTGCTGCCAGGATCACATTGGTCTTTCTATTTTACCTGCGTGTAGCAAATAAAACACACTACACGCTCAGCGGTAAAGCTGAGTAAGCATATCTAATGCATCGAACATCCATATAAACTGAATCTAAATTCATAATCAAATCATTTGATATCATGCACACAATGTTCATTTCAGACATTCA